>JAKTTW010000079.1:0-53311 GCA_030560525.1 Diutina catenulata
GAATTTTCGACCTATCGAGGGTAAGTTCTCGTGACTAATGAACTGAAGATAAGTGCCTACGAATTCCGCTGAATTTGACTAGTACCCTATAATTTTTCTAAAAAATATTGGAACGACTGTATCTGTTTCAGTTGCGAACAGGGGCTAATTCACTCGCTTATTCGGGTATCGTGCCGTAGGCCCGAGATAACGAAAAAGGGGGTTCGACGGCTCATTTGGTATTGTGGTAGTAAATAAAAGCTGTGAAATTTGTTTGATTTGCGTCTCCCACGTCGTATGATCACCGTGGTAGGCAAGTGCTGGCCAGAGCCACGGTGGTCACTGGTCACTTAGTGCTGCATTTTGCCAAAAGAGGGCGAATTTGCGGACCCTACATCGTCCCATTATGCCATGTACGGCTGCAGAAGAGGGGAACAAGTCGTACACGCAAGGCACGTCCACCACGATGCTCAAAATTGTGCCATGGTCCCTGACCCTGCCCCACCTTGTACCTGACCTTGTCCTCTTTGGCACATGCCTCGGCGCAGGTGTGGCGAGATTGCTGCGTTCCACGCGCCACCTAGACCTTCTATTGTTGTCGCCTAACGGTTCGTATATGTGACCCCTCGTGTACCCCTCGACATTACGACATTTGCCGAAAACGGATTCAAGATCCAAAATGGGGATCCGAGATGGACCATCGTTCGCCAGCGAACCGCCCGACCTTCGCTTGCCTCTGGCCACTTCGCCGGATTAGGCACCAAATTATGTGCATCGCAGCCCACTTCTGCGAGGCGGTCACCGGTAAGCGGGGTCAAAAATACCCTCCAGCGGCTTCGGGCCGAATTCAAATATAAAAAGCGGTGGAACGGCACCCAGGGTGGCCAACGCCCATCAACACGATGCTTTACGCCCTCGCCACTCCTGGATCTGCTTTTAAGCCCGCAGTGAAGAAGATGCCGTCTAGCTGGAGATTGGAGAAGTTTAAGACCATGTACCGGGAAAAGGGTGGTGTTAACTCTCGCCGCAACTCCATAGCAGCCACCATGGCCTCGCTGCGCTACTCGATCTTTTTTGAGTAGCGATTTTTGTTCCATTCAGGAACAGGCTCTGGTGCGGGATAACGGTTTTACGCTATATACGAAATGAATGTGATGTCCTAAACTTAACCGGTTGCCAGGTGGCTGGTGACAACCCACCACTGCTCACGAGGTTGTGGAACCGGCTAATTGCCCTATTTCAGTACTAAAAGCTAATGGGGCGCAGTACAGAGACCGCTGCTGTTCTATAGCCCGTTTAGGCTTTCTTCCTGCCAGACAACCACTTGTTTTTGCCCACCCCGCGTCCAACGGCGGTTCAGGAATATTTCACGTCGCTCCAATGCATATGGGCGTCAAATCCACTGATCGAGAGGCAGACACTTCGCACGGAAGGGGCCGCGGGCGGGCATCTCAACCTTTTTTGGTGTTCAGTCTCAGACCACTAGTGCAGCGTGTTGCACCCGGACGCAGCTGGTGACTGTTCCCCGAGTCATACGAGTATGTCTAATCATGAAGCGAGACTTCCTGGACATCTATCACTTTTTCAACGCTTGAATCATGAGTCGAGTTTCATGCTAGAACTCGAGCCTCGATTCATGGCCCAGAGAACATCTCGGAGAGAACTATTTCCCGAACTTGATTGTTGAGAAAGTGAGCCGTCTGACAAACATAAACCCCACTCGAGGTTGAGTACCATGTGATGAATCAAATGGAACCAACGCCGCGTACCTCATCTCTATCCCGAGACGGCGTATCTTGACATGAACCGGTAAAAGTTGACACTGCATGCCGAGCTAAACCCGTTTCGCAGGCGACACGCTACCGATAATGGAAGCCAGCTGAGTACCAGTGACTGCCTCAAACTTGGAAGCGTGTTCTATTTTGGGCACTTTGAGTATTTTTCAAACAGCCGATTCTTCGAGGAGTCGGACAGACACTCTGCTTTACAGCGTCCAAAATTTACATCGTAACATGCGTCCAGGCGGGTGAAACCGAAATGGGGCTGCTATATATGGAAGGCAGTAACCCAATCTTTTCTAAGTCACCGTTTAGTACGTTGTCTTCTATGATGAATCGGAGAAGGTGCTTTAGAGTATCATCAGAGGTCTCTATTCCCATACCATTTGCGGCCACGAGTGCACGCGTACGCAATACACTTTCCAGCAATCTTAGAGCCCCAGTATTGCATCATGGGCCTTCCAAGTCGAATTCACTGTTCGTGCATGCGACATGAGCTTCGTAGAACGAAGAAGCATGAGTAGGTTTCCTTGCGTCCTGCACTTCGTAAACTGATTTGATCTGACGCGCGATACAATAATACAACATGTTACCACTGTTGCCCGTGGAGATAATTGAGAAAGTCCTAGGCTATGTGGACAAACAGCTGGGGGCCAATTTATTGATTGCGCTAGCTGGAGATTGTCGCCACCGGTCGCTAGTTCCTCAATTGCTGAAGCACGTCAAGTTGACGTTCTCGGTGCCTCAGGAAGAGAATGTCGAAGCTGGCGCGTTTAGTGTAATTGACCGCTTCCGCTTTGAGGGATTCCCATTTGCGCTATCTATCAACGGTGACCACTCGTATTATCTTGACGATCCGTCATTTGTGCGTGGTTTGCGAGAGTTGACGATCACAGCGCCTTTCTTTATCCCCTCGGACTTGACTTCTCTTAGGAAGCTAACAGTTCTTGAAGCCACAGAGGATTTCGATCTCGACTTCACTGTTTTTCCTTTGCTTGAAGAAGTTGAAGTTGCGTTCACCGATATATGCCACCCAAAACGGGTCCGTCTAGGAGAATTGGTGTCCAGACTTAAGCTCAAAGAGGTGTGTGGCGAGATTGAATGGTTTCCAAAGGATCCCACGGCCTTCATTGTTGAACAATGCTATTTAGCCAATTTGGGAGAGGTGCTCGCGCGTGTCTGGCCATCAATCAAGATTGTTGAA
Source organism: Diutina catenulata (assembly GCA_030560525.1). Taxonomy (NCBI): domain Eukaryota; kingdom Fungi; phylum Ascomycota; class Pichiomycetes; order Serinales; family Debaryomycetaceae; genus Diutina; species Diutina catenulata. Next base: position 2,962 of record JAKTTW010000079.1, read on the forward strand.
ATAAAAGAAACTTGCGAGTATGGCGAAGAAGGGCCTGCTAAATGGTTTTTCCCTTATTCAGAGAAAGATGAGAGAGTGTCTCACAGCGGCTACTCCAGTCTGGATGAGTCTCAATCGTCTGAGTCGGTTGGCTACGACAGGTGGTATAGCGCGTTCAGGAAGCGCGATGAGCGTGACATGTACTATACTACAACTTCTTCTCGTCGTTCAATGTTTCTTGAGGAGTATGATCTTCAGTTACCCCCTGTGCAGGGTCACCCTTTGCTTCTCGAGCATTTTGAGTCCTCCAAAGTGCCTGATCTTTCGAAACATGATACCCCTCATCTCAGACACCTACGGTTCGAAGAGTTTCACAGCGACGATGCAACCTTGCTCTCGCCAATGCAGCAGAAGCAGATGCGCCTGATTAAGTTAGGGGACCTTCGCGACGTTGAGGTCACGAACTCTAATATGGAAGGATTAAAGGAGGTCGTCGTGGCTTGCGCGGTAGACGGGAAAGAGCTTGATACATGGGTCGAAAAGCTTGCTCCCGACATCGAGCGGCTCGACGTGAAGTTGCTCAGTCACGGTGTCCTCGACTTTGATTCCACGTTGAAGCACTTGAAACTTGAGTACTGCTACAATACCAGTCTGGTGCTTACGTTTCCTTATGTTCAGACACTCCATTTGGAGCGATATCCCCACGGTGCTCTGGAGAAGGTGGTGCTTGACTTCGATCAGTTGACCGAGGCCAAACTTTGGTATGGCTCTTATCGGAACCTCGAGTACAAATGCCCAATTTTGCAGCGACTTGAGTTACTATACACTGATAACATCGATCTCAATAAGATTCCTTCGCTGGTGCGATACCTTAAAATGGTGCGATGTACCTTTACCAACTCCGATGAGCAATGGCATTTCAGTGGTGATTATATGGAGATGAAGGAAATTCTGAAAATCCCTTCGGGTGAAGTGACTTGCAATATCGTTGAAATTGAGTACCCGGACCCACTGCGAGGATACCTAACAGGTGATCGAGTAAGGTGTCTGATTAATAAGACTCTTGTTTTGACTGGAGTGAGACGGATCACTCTTCTGAAATGCAAAGAAGGCTCTGAGCTTATCCCACTTCCATCATCAGTGGAGTATGTCGCGTTGCACGACGTGAATCTTTACCGAAACAACTACTTTGCCAACTTAAAGAACTTAACACACATCAAATTAGTGGGTGTTGATGGCGTGTATGAGCTTGAAATTCCGCCAAACATCCGCCGCTTTGAAGCAGTGCAGTTAAATGGTAGCTTGAAATGGACACTGACGGAATACCTCACGGAAGTGAGAATTGTGGGTGATACGTCGTACCTTAGAAAGCGTTGCAAGTTTGTTCATCCTGACAAAACCCCTAGTCTTCGATACCTATCTCTAGACCGCCTCCCGCTACTTGGCATCCCAGAATATGACCGGATGGTAAAAAACAAACACTACGGCGTTATGCGGAGTGTCAAAGAGTTCCGAAAGCATCGCCCAGCTAAGTTGTTACATATCTGGATCAATGGGGAGCCGTATTGCATGGGCGACTTAGGGACTCGGAACGATAAAGCACCAGAAGAGACTGACAAAAAGCGCAAGGCTACCTTTGACAGTGCCCAGCCTTCGAAGCACGCCCGCTCATGAATTCTCAAAGAAAGCACTGAACTAGATATATCTCTACCTGTTTTCTATTCGGTATTTATCCACGGTCATAGCCGCGTCCTCAACTTTGGTTGAAACGGTTTTGTATTCCTTGTGGATGTTTATCCTAAAACTCCTTTTAAGGAGTAAGCCTAGCCCTTAGCTAAAATCTATCGCATAAGCAATCTATCTGTGTAACCTCTCATCACAACTCTCCGTGAACTTGCTTCGCTTCCTGAGCTTTTGCATCCCTGGCTCTATTACTCCCCATGCTAAACTGTCTTGCTCACCAACTGGGCCTTGATCAAGGTGGCCACCCACTCGCTGGACATGTCGCCGGCCACCAGGGCCACTTTTCGCGATACCCGCTGAAGGTCGGCCCGATCCGAGCTCTCAGTAGGCGTGTCGGCTGAGTAGTTGTAAAAAAATTCGCCCTCTACGTCGTAGCCCAACGACCCAAGCAGAAGCATCGCACACGCCAGCACCAACATTGGGCCCACTGACGGTGAGCCCGTGCCCATCATCTGCTCTAGTGTAGCCCGTGGGACCCGTCGCGACATGCTCATGATCAACAAAAACACCTTGACGGTGACCACCCCGCTCCAGTAGGCGTAAAATTGCTGCGGAGGCCCGGGCAAAAAGCGTGCCATGAGCGCAGTGAACGCTGGCGCCATGGCAGCACTCGCTAGCCGCTGGGACACCTCGGGGAACCGCGCACGCGCGAGCGGTTCGAGCACCGTCGCATACCACGGCAGAAGCGCGTAGGTCTCGAAGTGGTCGTCGTCCACCAACGAGAGCTGGCGAAACTCCTGGGTGAGCACCAAAAACACCTCGTAGATGTTGACCAAGTCCGGGTCCGCGCTGGCAGCCTCGATGTGGGTGGCGAACCCCTCGAGAAACCGGGCAATGTCCATGTTTTTCGCAAAGACAAACAACTGAGCGAGCTTGATTTGGCGGTAGTACTCGAGCTCGTCCGCGTACTCGCGTCCGGCCAACACCGTTTTGTTTTTCGCATAGTAGTAGTCAGCCTTGTGGGAGATCAGCTCAAGCGGAGCCATGTCGAGCTGGCGGCCCTTGGCATCGCTTTCTGCCCACACCACCCGGTGGATCTGGATGACGTAGAGCAAGTGATAGTACTCAAAGTACGGCTGGGGAGCCTGGGGATCGGCCTGCAGCGCAAACCGCACCGCAGCCACGTAGTGGGTCAACTGCTGGACCGCGTGGGCCCAGTTCCCGCTGATGAAATGGGCCACTGCCAGGGCCTTGATGGGGCCAAAGTCGGGGGAACCACCGCCGTTGGAGAGCTGGCGCAAAGACTCGTCGGCCGCGTCGCTTATCCGGCTGGTCTCCTGCTCGAGAGCAGCAGCGTCGACCCCGGTAGCGACCACGATCTCGCGGTCAGCCACCACCGCGTGGTGGGTCTCCATGATGAGTTTGAGCTCGGAGAGAATGGCTTCGCGGGTGGATGGGCCCGCAAGGGGAAGCTCTGCTGCCTCGCATGCTGGGATGGCCTGGAACTGGTTCACTAGCTGGTGGGTTCGGGTAAACGACATGGAGATGGGGGTGTATGGGGTAGGAGCGGTTTGTGCGGGAAAAGTGAAGGTTCAGGGGTGTTGTGGTGGTCTTCAGGTGGTTCTTAGTGGTTTCTGATAAGCTTCTGGTGGGGTGTGTGGTTGTGGATGGCCTTCTGGCGGTGCCGGCCTTGCGAGTGAGATTTGTTGCGTTGGATGCATAGTGCGATAGAGGTGGTGGCGGGTGGGGATAGGGTGTCGCGTGGGGGTTAGACGGGCTTGAGAGAGGTGCTTGGGAGCTAGGAGGGTATGCCTTTTGAATTGTTGACCCAATGTGTGGTGGTTATGTTTTTAGTTGAGGTATCTATCTGTGTAGTGACTGTCTGTGCAGTGTGAGTTTGTAGACAACCAAAACCAGGGCCGGTGCCAAAAAAGACTACAGTACCTACGCTTACTGAGGGTTTGAGCCAACTCTCTACAAAATTCAACTCGCCTATCCCCTACCATCCCCTCTCTTCTACCACCCTTCTCTTCTTCCACCCATTCCTCTACCACCTCTGTTCCAAACCGCACGAGACCACCAAGCAAAACCTAGAACCACACCACAAACACCCACACGTAGAAAAACGACCATCTACACCTGTACCCTTCTAGCACCATCCACCCACACACACACCCCCTTTCCACCTCCTCGTTCCCGGACTCCTGCCTACACTCCTGCTGCATAGTGGCGAAAATCAACGCGCTTACCCAGTTCCTGTGCAATTGGCCTTCCAACCCATAAACCATGTCACGCCGATACGACTCGCGAACCACCATCTTCTCCCCCGAGGGCCGTCTCTACCAGGTGGAGTACGCGCAAGAGGCCATTTCCAACGCCGGAACCGCGCTTGGGATCCTCCTGAAGGAGGGTGTGGTTCTTGCCTGTGAAAAGAAGGTGACACTGAAGCTTTTGGACAACGACGGGCTGGCGGAGAAATTGTACGTTGTCGACGACCACATGGTGGTGGCCGTTGCTGGGATGACCGCTGACGCCACCATTCTCGTCAACAACGCCCGCGGCAAGGCCCAGTTGTACCTCAAACAGTACGGCGAGCCCATTCCGTGTGAAACGCTCATCAAGGGGGTGTGTGACATCAAGCAGGGGTACACCCAGCACGGTGGGTTGCGTCCGTTCGGTGTGTCTTTCCTCTACGCCGGCTACGACGACCGCTACGAGTTCCAGTTGTACCTGCTGAACCCGTCGGGCAACTTTTCTGGGTGGCGTGCCACTTCGATCGGGGCCAACAACCTGGCTGCGCAGACGCTTTTGAAGAAGGACTACTCTGACGACATCGGGTTGAAGGATGCGTGCTTGTTGGCGGTCAAGGTGCTTCTGAAAACCATGGACCTGCTGAACTTGAACTCGGACAAGGTGGAGTTTGCCACGTTGCTGATGGGCAAGGACGGCAAGCCCTTGCATAAGTTGTGGCTGGCCAAGGACATCGACGCCCTTATTAAGGACCTGGGGGTGTTGGACGAGAAGGACAGCGAGGAGTAATGAATACATGATATGATAGAGAATGCGGTGTGGGCGGTAGTTTGTAATTTTGACAGAAGAGTAATTCTTGAGTGGTGGCGTAAGTAATTGTTTAGCAGTGTGGTGAAGTAGTGCGGACGTGGTGGTGAATTGGTGGTAAGTGGTCGTAAGTGGTGGTGAAGTGGTGGATGGTATGAGCCCTGATGCCAGTGGCGTCTGCTTACCAAATGTGAGACATCCCACCCAGCCGTTGAAGCTGTAATTACGTGCAGGGTCCCGGCTTAGGTGTAATTGTCGGGAATAGCTGGTGTGGGTGGCTAGAGTCGGTCAAGGGCTAGTACTTGAACATTCACTCTCTTTGAGTGTAGTGATTATATAAAGTTGAATACAGAGTAACAGAGTACGTGAGTTGGAAGAGACACACAATGTCTACGTATTACCTGGTCAGAGACACAGAAATACCAAAAACAAGGCGATTCTGCTAGCCATTTCCCTTCTTAAGCTAACCCATTCATCCCAAAGCCGCGCCATCGCGGCGCTCGTAAATATGCAAATGGCTCAGGTCCCGACACAACCCGCAAACTGCACCATGCAACGTGTAACTCACACCCACTTTAATCCAACTCCCTCGGAGCCCTTCCTTACAACTCTACGCCCCCTTTCCTTATCGTTTCTCCCGGTCCCTTCTCTCCCTTTCTCCCTCCACTCCCTGTGTACAACCGCACAGAAAAAATTATAAAAAACAAGACCGTTACACCCAGAACCTCCCCACGCTAACAGGCCCACACACGCGCAACCCACGCGAAACCACGCATTAATCCAACCCCATACCCACTGAAAGCCCCACTGGACACACCGCCAGCTCTTTCCCACCCATTTCCAGCCCTCCATGTCGTATAACCGCGGCAGTTCCTACTACGGGCGCTACTCGGGGGGTGACCGCGACCGGGACCGCGACAGAGACCGCGACAGAGAACGTGACCGAGGAGAGAAGAAGTACGAGGGCAGCTCTGGCAGCAGCCCTGCCGACCGCGACCGCGACCGCGACCGAGACCGAGGTTCGTACCGCCGTGACTACTACGGAGGCTACCGAGGCTCAGGCAGCGCAGGCAGCGCCGGTCTGAGCAGCAGCAACCCGTCGCTGAAGTACTACAAGTACGACCGAGACCGAGAGCCGCGCGAACGCGACCGCGACCGCGACTCGGGCTCGTTTTACCGGGGAAAGTACGATAGCTACCCTGGCAAGCACCATCTGCGGTACGACCTGCGCTACGACAAGTACGAGCGGTACTCTGGCAGCTCCGGGGGCCGCGAAACCAACACAGACTCGTACAAACCGCGCAAATCCAAGGACCGCGACGGCAAGCCCAAGGAGCGCGAGGGGAAGCCCAAGGATGGCCGCAGCGACTATGACCGGCGTTCCTCGGGCTATGGCGACGACCGCCGACTGCTGGATCCACCGCGCAGACCGCAAGCCTCGCTGGGAGAGCGCCGACCGTCCTACGAGGGCCGTCGTCGCGGCAGTGGAAACAGCATTAAGGAGGAGCACGACGACGAGCGCCGGCGCAGCACGGACGAGGTGCCCAAGGGCCCGCTGGGAGCGAAGTCCAAGGAGCGCCCGAAGGAGAAACGAGACGGGCGTGATAGTCGCGACGGTCGAGATGGTCGAGATGGTCGAGATGGTCGTGACGGCCGCGAAAACCGTGAAGTTCGCGAAAACCGTGATAAGAGGAAGGAGAAGGGACGGCCAGAGAGACTGGATAGACCGGAAAGGCTGGATAGACCTGAAAGACTGGATAGACCGGAAAGACTGGATAGACCTGAGCGTCTGGAACTGAAACCTGAGCCGAGAGATCCCCCCAGAGAGCCCGGTTCTCGCGATATCCTGAGGGTTACGTCACGAGAGGTGCCGAAGGAAGTGAAGGACGAGAAGAAGGAGCCTGTTAAGGAGTCGAAGGAGCCAACGGAGCCCGTTAAGGAGTCAAAGGAGCCTGCCAAGCTACTGGAACCCAAGGAGCTGCTACGAAAAGCGGACGACCCGAAGGATGCCAAGGATTTGAAGGATGCTAAGGATTTGAAGGATCCGAAGGCTCCTGTATCAACCGAGTCTGCGAAGTCAAAGCCCTTGGAAGCTACCAAATCTGACGTTCTCGACTCGGCTGGCGTTGAGACAACCAAGCCTACTGAGCCTACTAAGCCGGAGACCGCTAAGCTGCTACCGAAGCCCTCCGACGCTGCGCTGGAACAGCCTGTGAAACAGTCCACTGAGGACGCGAAGCCAGCCAAGGAAGATGAGCCGAGGCCGCTGGTTGAACCGAAGGCCGCTGGTGAGGAGGCTACCAAGGCGAAGGAGGCTGAGACAAAGGAGGCTACCAAGGTAAAGGAGGCTACCGACGCGAAGGAGACTACCGAGGCGGAGAAGACTACCGGGGTGAAGGCGTCTACTGAGGCGAAAAAGGACGCTACTAAGGACACTCAGGATGCTACAAAGCCCGATGTAGTCCCCAAGGATCTTAAGGACCTGGAGGCCCTGAAGCCCCAGGAACCCCAAGAGCCTGTGAAGGTAGCAAAAACCCCTTCGAATGACTCGAAAGACCCTCCCAAAGACTTGCAAGCCCCTCCCAAAGACTCACAAGCCCCTCCCAAAGACTCACAAGCCCCTCCCAAAGACCTCAGTGCCACCTCCACCGCTCCCAAGGAGCCCCCGTCTGCCGCCTCTAAGCCCCTGGACGCCCCCAAAGCCTCCAAACCCACCACGCCAGACAACAAGCCGTCCGGAAAACCAGCCGAGCCCGTCTCGAAACCAATTGAAGCCAAGGAGACCCCAAAACTGGCTCCTTCGCCCAAGCTGGCCCCAAAACTGGCTCCGTCTCCAAAACTGGTGCCCAAGCAGGCTCCCAACCCGACGCCCGCGCCGTCTACTCCCGGTCCCAAGACCAAGAAGTCCTTCTCCGAGTACAAGCTGCTGCTCAAGGACCGCGAGCCCAAGCTCGAGGCCACCCCGGCGCTTGCCCAGCCAGACCTGTCGTTTGACACCCTGGCACTTTCTCCCGTCAAGGACCAGCCCGCGCCCGACGACTACTTCCACAACATGGGCCGGTCCGACGTCGATCTGGACACAGAAACCGTGCCCGCTGACCTGCCGCCCCGGGTCAAGAACGCCAAGAAGCTTGTGCGCAAGAAGGAGTTTGACGCCAATCGCCACAAGCTCAAGCGGAAGCGGCGCATCCAGTCTTCTGACGACGAGGACGACGAGCCCAGCCCGCGGCCGTCGCGTAAACCGAGCGACGGCGGCACCACGCCGGCCATTGGGTCTCGCCGCGGGCTGGCTCCCGAAGACAAGCCCTACAAGATCAAACGCGACGCTGGCGGGCGGACTCTCTTGCAGAGAGCGTGTAAAAAGGGGGATGTGGCGCTCATCAAGCACTATTTGGCTCGTGGGGCCGATGCCAACGAGAAGGACTTTGGTGGGTTCACCTGCTTGCACGAGGCGGCCCTTGAGGGCAACACCGAGGTGGTGGAGGTGTTGCTTGCGGCTGGAGCGGCCATCAACGCCAAGGCCGACGCGGTGGGCGCTGGCGAGACTCCGTTGATCGATGCTGCCGAGAACAAGCACACCGACACCGTCCGGGTGCTCTTGGCCCACGGAGCGGACCCCACCATCTACAACATCGACGGTCTCAACGCTCTTACCAAGATCGTCAACGACCACGCGGGCGAGGAGGGGTACGACGACATTGTGGCGATGTTGGAGCAGGCCATCGATGCTCGGGCCGAGCTGGCCAAGCTGCCCGCTCCCGGCCCACGGCTGCCTGGGCCTGACCACAAACGCCAGGTGGTCGAAGACCCCAACGACGGGTACTTTGCTGACTTGATCCGCCGCAAGCTGATCTACAAGTACGCGGCCGAGGGGGTCAAGGAGCAGACCGCCACCTACTTTGTCCAGGGCAACTCGCTTGCTCTGAAGCCCGACGTGCTCTTCTTGGCTGCCCGGAACGGCCACGCCGAGTTGGTGGACATCATCCTTGGGCTCGACCTGCTGGACTTTTCGTTGGACACCGAGAACGACTGCGGAGTGACGGTGTTGTTGGCGAGTGTGGGCCGCGACCACGTGGACGTGGTGGAGCTGTTGCTCTCCAAGGGCGCTGACCCGTTCAAGGTGCGGGCGGCTGACCAGCGCAACGCGTTGCAGATTGCCCAGGCGGCCATCAAGTACAACCCGCACGAGGTGGCGCTTATCCAGCAGTACATGGAGAAACGGACCAAGTTGAAGCTGAGAGTGAGCTCGAGAGCTGGCTCGCGGGCGCCGTCGATTGCTCCGCTGGAAGGGAGCGACGAGGAGGAGCAGGAGATTGTGGTGGCCAAGCGGAGACGCGTGGAGAAGAAGGGAGAGGCTGATACCAAGGAAGATGCTGGCGCTAAGGCTGAAGAGACCGAAGCCAAGGCGGAGGCAAAGACTGACAGGCCGGAGGCTAAAGCTGACAAAGCTGAAAAAGCTGAAAAAGCTGACAAAGCTGACAAAGCTGACAAAGCTGAAAAAGCTGAGGCTGAGGAGGCTGAACCAAAGGTGGACTCCGTTGATCCCAAGCCTGAGGCCGGTTCAGACCCTTCTGAGCCCAAAACTGACCATGCTCGATCCGACAAGACCGACCACCACGAGGAGCCTCCTCGCCCCAAACGAGTGCGTTCCGAAGCTGACCACGACGAGCACGTCATCAAGCGAGTACGCTCAGAGACCCTGGAGCATCCCAAGCTGCTGCTGCCGTCGCCAGCTCCCGAGCACCACCCACAGCACCAGCGCGATGCCGACGAGGCCAGAGCGTGGCAGCGAAAGCAGGAGCTCAAGAAGCAGGCCCGGCGTGACATGTTCCTCAAGGCCGAGCGCGAGAAGGAACGCTTGCGCCACGAAGCCGAGATCGAGCAGCGCGAAGCAGAGAAGCGTCGGGCCCACGAGCGTGAGGCTGAGCGCGAGCGGCAGGCTGAGGAAGCCGAGAACAAGAGCAAGCTTGTGCAGCAGCAGCGGGTCGGGTTGCGGCGCCAGCTCACCGCCGAGGCGTATCCCGCGGGTCTCCTGGCTGCGCTTTCGTACACCGGGTCACCTGCTGAGACCATCGCTCGGTTTGGGCCCGTTTACGTCATCGAAAACGAGCTGCGCCGGATGGTCACCTCGCTCCAGTTGGCTTTGGTATCGGGCCAGCCCGTGACTGCGTTTGCTGAACTCCCAGCCACCCCCTTGACTGCTGTTGAGAAGGCCAAGGTGTGGCGATTCTTCTATGCGATGATCGGTGGGGGTCAGTCGATGGCCCAGGGGCTCACCCAGTTCCAGAACTTATTGGTGCTGTTTATCGACTGGGATGTCGCGCAAAAGTGGCTTGCGAAGAGCTGTCCCGACGTTGCGGCTGTTGTGAACGAGCCCCAGCACTGCATCAATGTGGACTACGATACGTTGACGCCCTATGCTCCTGAAGGAGCTGGTGCCTATGTGTGCACCGAGGACATTGACATCACTGATGTTGGCGATGATACAGGGTTTGTGCCTCCCCATTTGCAGCACCGAAAGGACGTGTTGCGGGTGATTCGCAGCGTGGCCACCCCGTTGTGGTAGATATGGTTATTTGTAATATTTTAATGACACGATTAATGAGATGAACCTCCAAATGTTATTGCGGACCTTCACTGGTTGGGTTTTATGTTTTTATTTCAAGTAAACAGTATCAATCAAAGAATCAGAACATAACGCAGTAAGCGAAGGCAGCTGCGCTACTTTTGCGGAAGTCTCTAGTGCACTCGCAACTCTTGTCGTTGGTCTTTTCGCACCAACCAATTCTGGTACCATCGCCTCCCTTGTGGTAGACACCCCAAGTGGTGTCAGATTCAGGATGAATGTCCAACCAATCATTCTTTCCTTTTCTTGGATCGGTGAAGTAGCCAAAATGGGTGCCTGCCCACCATTGAGCCGTGTTAAAGAACGCATGACGGGCTCCATTGCGCTTACACGCATTCATGCAGCCGTTGTTGTTGTCCACGGTGGCATAGCATCTCATTTCGTTACCATCCGTGTTTGTATCCTGTTGCCATAACTTGATACCCTCTGCGGCGAGGACGACAGGAATGAGAGCAAGAGAGAGAATGGTGGTTTTCATGTTGATTGAGTAATTAAAGTGGGTTTCCAAAGACCTTTATATAGGGCTCTGGGGACTACAACGACTCTCTGAATTCAGGGGTTTTCTAGAGACCAGAGGCTCCTTTCGACATTATTTGGTTATGTCGTTGCATTCCTGTCACTAAAGTTTTTATGAAACTGAAAGCAACTCATTAAGAACTAGTTGAACCTGTACTCAGATCCACTTGATGGAAATTCGCCCCCTCTACAGGTCAGTTGAAATGTTTATACCATCCTTTACTACAATACCTTAACAGTTGATAGCAGTACGACCTCTGATAACCTGAGACCTTGGATTAGTAGGTACGAGCTTGAAAATTGAAACATATATGTTTGAAGCAGGAGGAATTGTCGTCAAAGAATCAGTTCTAGACTTTATGATCCTTTCATTTCCCTGAATTTAACTTCAGACTTGGCCACGAGGTCCCCTCGTATTTGTCGAAACCTCTCAAATTGATCCTACACGCCATAACCTAGTGCCATGTTCCTCACGAGTTTTGGAGCATTTGAAATTCCACCTCTATCATGTGGTGCAAGTCTTATTGATGTACTTTATTGTCCCTGAAGTCATCAGATCCTTTCTGTGGAATGAATTGGCAAAGCTGGGGAATTGTATAGCCAAGTTCGGTGCCTGCGACAATTCTGAGGTGACACCTATTGCAGAGACATCGTAAATCCTTAAATGCGTGTGTTGACACTTTGGGTAATAAGCCGAGATGGTAAGTTTGAATGAAATTTTCAGTCGCGAGGACATCAGTCTTCTTACGACTCATATGAGCCATCGTTGTATAAGCGGTAATCAGAGCGCGATTCTCAAAGCACTTGCGCCCTTGCGACCGAGTGGTGCACCTGGATGGCAAAGACCCAGGCATAACTTGCCATACTCAATGTAGGATTAAGACAGACTAGGCCATTTGGATTTTCGTTTATTTCATAAGCTATAACGACCATTTACTGGTACATGTTACACCAGGCAAAAGCCCACGCCTTGTGGGTGACGCCGTCACCGCACTCACAGCTAACGTCACCGGTCTTCTGGCACCAGCCGATAGGTTCACCGTTGCCACCTTCGTAGAACACCTGCCAAGTGGAGTCAGAGCCGTCCTCACCGTGGATGTTCAACCAAGTGTCCCCGTTCGATCTGGGGTCGGTGAAACGAGCAAATTGGGCCCCTTCACCCCAGTTGGGAACTTCAAAGAAAACATGGCGACGGTCACCGTCGCAAGCGTTGGAGCACCCGTCGTTGTTGTCGACGACAGCGTAAAGTCTGTTTTCGTCGGCGCTGTTGGCCTGGACTTGGTTGTACAACTTGATGCCTTGAGCGGCGAAGGCAGCGGGGATAAGAGCAAGAGTCAAGAAAGTGGTCTTCATCGTGTTGGTCAAGTGATTGATGATGAAATCGGAGCTTATCGCCTTGTATTTATACCGGGCAATTGCTGGTCGTGCTTTGATTTCCGTGTTAGGGGGTATCAGGGGTTTGATGGCCACGTTTTTCCTAATTACAGCGCTATTGTCCTGTCATTGGCCCGCTGTTGGTGGTACATGTGACCGTCGATAGTGTGATCAATTAGCTGCTTCGTATAATATGTCATAGGACGTCAGACAATGCAAGGGTCGAAGGCCAAGAAAAGTGACATAGGGGCTGAAAACTCGTAAGAGCTAACACGCAGACGGTTACAACATCATGGGATTTATTGTTGATTTTGTTTTTCATTTGATGTGAATGGCTTTGAGTCTTGTATGATCGTCGATTCCGCTTGATCGGGGCTTTCGAGAAATCTGCGGGGATCTGCAGGACGGCTTGGTTAAAGTTTAATTATAAATTAATCTGATCTCAACGGGTGTGATTACCAGGCCATCATAATGGCTAAGCCCATAAATAAGTAAAAGGGCCAAAGGAGTCAGTAACTAGGTTAATAGGATGGTTTCGCTACACTTAACGTGTTTGGTTTAGACTCCCGGAAGGTATACCCGGCTCTCGTGGACTGCCAAGAAACCGGGTACACAGCGACAATAGGACCTCCGCCTCATAGGTACGGACTGCCGTCCGTGCGGCACCACAACCTACAGTAAACGTGGGGTGACTAGTTTTAGTGGTCTGTGGAATCCAGCAACTATGTGATGAAAACCTTCTGCATGTCCTCCCACTAAAGCACAGTACTCGAGGGAAACAGTTTAATTAAAGAATATCTAGGGCCAGCATGACTAGTTAATATTTGCAAAATGATCAATGCCTTGTGAAGAGTAATGATGCAACTGGCGTACGTGGAAACGAAAAGTTGGACCTTGCAAATATTTCTACCCGGACCAATTCAATCCATCCATGTTGAGCCATCCATGATAATGTTTTTCAACGCCTAGGATTTCCGCTCACATATTCTCTCTGTTAAAAAGACTTCTGGGTGCTTGCTCGACCGGTGGCAGTCGAGCGGTCAGCAAGACAGCTGTCATTCGCGAGAGACTTCTCCTGAGCAAAAGAGGGCTGAGACATAGTCTTAAGCGGTTCTTTCTTAATCAATTGAGTTACAGTGGTCTTAAGTTCTTACAGGGCAACGTCGGTATCTATACTGTGGGTAGGATACTAAAGTTGCCAAAGGTAAGCTATAAAGTGATGGAATGAAGTAACTCCCGTAGCCGAGTTCTCGGGTCCGTGAGTGAAACGTTCAAACGCAGGAGAGGTAACACCATTGGTGATAGACATTTCAGTAGTGGTAAGCGGTAAGATTGGTTAGTTCTTTATTTCTATTGGTTTCGTTCTCTTCGCTTGTGTATTCAATGTTAATACACAATAGGCATCAGAATATAATAGAAAGCAAGTTGTTCCATACGTAGGTAGTTAGTGGTCTTATATAGTCGAAAAATCCATTGCTAGAGGATATCCGTTTCAGGAGAAACCCCAAAAGAGAGTGTGAATGTCGGATTTTCCACAAGTGAAGAATAGTCACGTGATTCATTTTACCAAAAGGGGTATAACCCCATCATAATGGTGTGTGTATTGACAAAAAGTGAAGTTTTGTGTAACGTAAGGAATTTTCTCCGGGCGCTGCGCGCAGCATTTGCAGCCATTGGCTTGATGCTGTGGCCAAGCCGTGAGGAATAACTTTGGCCTAGGACAATGGTCTAAACCTTAGTTATTCCAACACAATCCATATATGCTAGCAAGGGTTTCCAACCAACGAATCGTTGGCTTCAATATGAATTTTTCAATATTTTCACTTACGGCCCAGTTCCCCTATTCCCTACCGCTTGACACAAAGGTAACTTGCAGATGTGCGACGTGCCGTTAACGTTAACTTTCGAATTTTTTGTAACATATACCCTTTGTATCTGTAGTATCCTACGCTTAGAATAAATACCAACATCGCCGTGAAAGAACCTATGACTATTGTAGCTCAATTCTCAAAAAATAACCGACAATCAATATGCCTCTTCTCCCCACGAGATCCCTTTCGCGAACCACAGTTCTGCGAACCTGCTGACCCCCTTGACCCCCTCCAGTCTACCAGCAACCAGACTACAGTCAGCGCCCAAAAAATTTTTACCTAAAATAAACTTTTCGATGAATGGTAGGATGAATATAGGCAAATGACGTCGAAATGGTATGTATGTCCACACATCTCCAACTCCTGGTGCTGATCCAGAAATAAAATAGGGGTAGCATGCCCTGCCATCCAAACTCAACTTTGGAGACTCTGTACGCGATGGCGGTGCCTTATCTACGATAGTAATCTAGTTGTTTTCTTAAGCGGTTCCTTTCTAATCAATTGATTTACAGTGGTCTTAAGTTATTACGGGGCAACGTTGGTATCTATACTATGAGTAGGATACTAATGTTGCAAAAGGGTAAGTTATAAAGATTTTAGTGTTGACTAAAAGTAAAGTTTTGTGTAACTATGGGTGAATTTTCTCCGTGCACTGCGCGCAGTGTTTGCAGCCATCGGCCTATAGCCGTGGCTAAGCCGTGCGGAAGAAACGTGGTCTAGGACAATTGGTCTAAGTCATTCCAACAAAATTTTTAAAATTCAACGGACGCCTTTGGATTAACAAGCAGTAACGGTATCAATGTTTCATATTTTGTTTGGTTTTTTCATAAATTTTGAGTATAAAAAAAGTTTGGGAATCAGACTAATCATACATTTCGCACCAGGCAAAGCCCGAAGCGGAACCCTCGTTGCATTTGCATTCAACATCGCTTGTTTTTCTGCAAAGGCCAATTTTTTTGCCGTCACCTCCCTCAACATAAACACCCCATGTACTTTTTTCGTCGTCAGGCCAAATATTCAACCAATAGCTTGCACTGCCTCTCGGGTCCGTGAATTTTCCAAAACTGACATTATCCAACCAGTTAGCCTCGTTGAAAAATACGTGACGGGCATCGTTCTTTTGGCATGCTTTTTGACACCCATAGTCGTTATCAACAGTGGCATAGCATCTGGTGTCCTCAAAAGAAATAAAGCTTCCGGGCTTGGTTTTCCACAATTTAATTCCAGAAGCGGCAATGACAGCTGGAACAAGCGCGAGGGTCAAGATAGAAGTTTTCATCGAGTAATGAATTTGAATTCCTGTGAATTTCTGTAGATTCGTAAGATATTTGACTCCTATTTATAATGTGCTAGTTTAATACTGTGGTAGTTAAGGCACCGTAGTTTCAAGGGATGTGGGATGCAAAGGGGTCATTAAGTTTGCTAGGTGTCTTGTCATCGAGCATACAATGGCCATGATGGTTTCTAACTGGTAGTTTAGGCCGCAATATTAGTGCACCAGAAGTTGTGAAACCAAATCCTTTGCTGTATTATCGACAATTTGATGACTAACGTAAGTGGTTATTCAACGCTCTCTTTTCTTTCACCACTACTCCCGAGTCAAGGAACCAAACCTCTTTTGCTAGCCACCGAAGCACCTCCTGATTGATGCACGGAAAGGTAAGAATACCCGAAATAAACCATAAAGCCTCGTACGCAATGCAACCAATCCTTCATAATACATTGTGACGCCTCGCATGTAAAAAATATATGCCACCTTTGCGACAACACATTGAGGTGACCATCAAATCCAAAATACCCCGAGCCAGCAACCATCTAATAGTTTTGCTTTATATGTTATTTTTTTTGGATAATTAACTCCTTGGATGGAAGAACGTATTTTCATGTCAATTCGAAATTAATATACGCGTATCAAAGGGTTTGAGTTTGTTTCGGCTGAACCAAGTCTACCCCGGGCGCTGGTTTGGAAACAAAATACCCTATCTTACTTTTTGGAAATCATGGTTGTACGATTAGGGTGAGAATGGTTTCAATGAGAAGGTTTTTGACCACTATATCTTGAACGTTTTTCGTTTCAAAGAGTTTTTGTTGGGTTGGCTATTTGATTCGGGGTTGGGTTTTTTTTTTATTGGTTAATATGTAAAGTAGTTCTTCAAGCGTTACTCATCCATCTCGCACATAGCGAAGGCCATTGCCTGCGCTTCGTCGGCGCATTTGCAATTGCCATCGTTAGCGATCATACAATTACCAATTCTTTTACCATCGCCATCTTCAATGAAAACACCCCAACTCTGGTCACCGTCTGGCCAAATGTTCAACCACTTGTCCGTGCCAGCTCTAGGATCAGTAAATCTACCGAATTGAGCATGTTCCCACCAGTTAGATTTGTCAAAGAAAACATGTCGAGCTTTAAGTGAACAAGCATTTTGGCAGCCGTCAGAATTTGCAACCGTGGCGTAGCATCTGGTACCCATAGTAGGAAGCCATGTCCCAGGGCTTGTTTTCCACATTTTGATCAGTTCAGCAGCGAGAGCAGCAGGAATAAGCGCAAGAGTTAAAAACGTTGATTTCATGGTTCACAAAGTGTGGAATGATTTCAAGTGGAGGGCAATGGGGAGAATTTATAGCCTTACAATTTTTGATTATGAGGCGCAATGTTTGCAAAAGAGTTGAACGTATCCCCAAAAGTATCCAGGGTTTTTGACTGGCTGTCTCGTCATTGAGCATTAACAATGGTTGTCTCGGATATTTTGATTCAGTTGTACCATGTCCTTATGCACGCAATGCAACTACACGAAGAAGTCGGACATAGCGTTAAAAAAAAGCTCCTTTAAACATGAAGCATTCTTCTCAAAAGTTGGAGTCGATTGTATCCAGCCTCTTTCTCATTTTTGTGGCCGTGGTAATCTCAAATACTTTTGAAGTATAAATCTGCAAAACGGTTACTTGGGAGCTAAAAGCTACCCATAAGTTGCCATAGAGATGTAGGGCAAACCAACAAAATTGCAAACCACATGCCTGTAAATTTTGGCTTGTTGAGTAAATTTGCTCAAGCTAATTCACAATAGTACAAATTGTAGTTTGTGCGTATAATAGATTTTTCCCGAAAATATATTGTCTACGACTATGTCGTAAACGCTTGCTCAAATTGGAGAGTACAAAATGCTTCATTTTCTCAAAATTCCCGGTAGACAATTGTCTATCTCCAAAATGCACGATCTACACTATACGAATTGGTAGAATATTTATCTTGTTGAATATCAAAAGCTCAAAAATTTACTCATCCATGGTGCAATAAGCAAAGGCAGCAGCATAGTTGGCGGTTTTACCGCAAAAGCAGCTCTTGTCATCGGTCGGATAGCAATGACCAATCACCTTGCCATCTCCTCCCTCAATAAATACATTCCATTCGCGACCCTTATCGGGCCAAATGTTCAACCATTTGTCGGTGCCAGCTCTAGGGTCGGTAAATCTCGCGAAGTTGGCACCCTCTTGCCACTTGGATACATCAAAGAAAGCATGGCGAGCGTTCTCGCGGTTGCAAGCGTTCGAGCAACCATCGTCGTTATCAATTGTAGCGTAGCATCTTTCTCCCTCCACGACGACGTACCCTTGCTTTCGTGCCTTCCACAACCTGATCCCTTCGGCGGCAAATGCTGAGGGAAGAAGCGCAAGAACTAAAATACTAGTTTTCATTGGTGATTAATTGTCAGGTTGTGTTGAATCTACGAAAATCGACTTGTCTTTATACCCCTGATTGCCATTGCTTTGACTCCGGGGCTCGTGAACGTGGCAATTTAGGAGTTATTGAGAATCGTTTTGTTTTGAACTATAAGCTAGACTACGTCATGGGACATATGGAGGTTATCAGATTATGAAATTATTATTTTGCAATTTTGATCGTTTTCACTTTCAAATCAGGGTGAGGTACAAAGACTAACATCGTATACCTGGGGATAAGTATATCAATACTGATCAGAATCGACCCACGAAGGGTTTGCTCAAGTCTGCTTTCAAGCATGGCGTAAAAAATACGTCTGCCGATGTATCCTGCAGAACGTCTAAAATTAGCTTGAGACTAACATTGATTGTTGAATTGGGCAGGTCCCCTTCAACAAAATCAGGCTGACTTGATAGTTACCAAAACGTATTTTTCACATGAGAGTTTGGTTCACATTGATGTGATATACTTTAAGTTTGTTGTACACCTATTTTTTTGGTATTTCCGTATTTTTTTGTACCTCATTAGTGCATGTACGGAAACTTTTACCGAACCTCAAGGGTGCATGATTTCAAACAAAGCCGTAATAGAAGCGAGTGCTTAAGGGGCTCTATATTGTTATGCAACTATCTGAGTGCTCGAGCGGCTCTGTATTGTTATGCAACTATTGTTTCTATTTTTGTTACGCTTCCTGAAATTGTTTTAGCCTCGAGAGTTCAGCAAGATACTGTTGTAGTAATATTGATCTAGAATTTGTCAGACGTCTGTAAAGCGAGTTGGTGTATGTTGACAAAAGATGTGATTCATACACACATAGTCAGTAGTTATTAGCGAAAAGCTCATAACACAATAGCCTGTTGCTTCAAGTTTACTTCAACACAACCTCTATTGTGTTGAAGTTGACAATTCTCTAGATTACCCCTAAATAACGTGAGTACGCGGTAGCAATCATTCTCTGCTACGCCGACTCCATTAGTCGTTACCTTTTTTCGAAATTCGGACGCCGAAGGGGGATTTTTAATACTTACGTTCGATGGACTTAGTGTTCAAAGAAAGGTCGTAAATAAAACTTTAATGGCATTGAACGACTCTCACTTTTGGAAAGACGTCTGGTTGCTGGCTCAACCGGTGGAAGTCGAACGGTTCAGCAACACAGAGCTGTCATTCGCGAGAGAGTTCTCTTTGGAGACGAGAGCTGAGACATAGCTGTCTTAAACGGTTCTTTTCTAATCAATTGTTTTACAGTAGTCTTAGTTTCTTACAGGGCAACGTTGGTATCTATACTATGAATGGGATACTAAAGTTGCAGAAGGGTAAGTTAAAAGATTTCTGTGTTGACTAAAGTAAAGTTTTGTGTAACTATGGGTGAATTTTCTCCGTGCCCTGGGCGCAGCGTTTGCAGCCATCGGCTTATAGCCATGGCTAGGCCATGAGGGAGAAACTTTGGTCTAAGACAATTGGTCTAGACCCAAGTTATTCCAACAATTCCACTACTCAGAATGTGAACACAATGCGCGACGGCCATTTATTGCCGCGCACAGGTCTGGAATGATCTATGTGTACCAAGAAATGAAGTTACTCGAAAGCGATTTTCAAAAGACGCTACTTTCTCATTATATATATTGCCTCTTTGATGAAGCAAACACACATGCGTTCGATTATGTTTATTACCCTTTGACTTTGAAGTTATCCACTGGAGTATTGAAAGATCAAATATGTTGCCCAACGTAACCCCGATCGTGAATCCCGCCAAATTTCGGGGTAACTGCGAATGCTGAGAAACTCTAATCCAACAATAAACGAAGCATCTAGTCTTTCTACAGTTTGGGAAATTCCTATGTATTGATAAGTAAATATTTGCCAGATCATTGATACATGCGACAATAAGCTAAAGACCGTACCAGGACACCATTGCCGCACGAACATTGCTTATCGTCTACTATCTCGCACTCGCCAACTTTTTTTCCTTCTTCCCCCTCGTAGTAAACACCCCATTTTTTATCCGAATCGGGGTCAGGCCAAATATTCAACCATGTATCAGTATTAGCTCTAGGATCGGTGAAGCGACCAAATTTGGCGCTGTCGGTCCAGTCTTTGTTGTCGAAAGACACATGGCGACCATCCCAATCGCAAATTTTGTTGCATCCAAAATTGTCGTCAACAGTAGCGTAGCATCTAGTGCTCCCGAAAAGGCCCTTACTCTCACGCTTCCATAATTTGATCCATTCAGCAGCGAATGCAGAAGGAAGTAAAGTTAAGGTCAATAATTCAATTCTCATTATTGTGTGAATCCGAGTTGAAACATAGGCAAAATTCACATATTTATACTCTTCATAGCTAAACAAGCGAGGGAATTTTTTTATTGAAAAAAGGAGTGGGTTTGGGAGACTGCTTGCATCTCTTCATCAGCTTGCATACCACGTCACGGGGCATCCAACAAGTTTAAGACCACGTACAGTCTGGAAAACATCTTACCTCGTATATTATGTCACCAAGCATAGAACTCGAACAAGTGCTCAAACCTGTGGGCCCGTCAGAACCCCAAAATGTGTAAGAATTCCTCCTCGCATTCTGTTGTTGAAAGCAAATGATTGGAAATCCTATTCACCCCTTCCCATTTCAGTACTTAGAAGCTGTGATCCTTGGTTTTTCACTATTTCTAAGCCTCGTAAAGTTCGTCATGTCGCAGCAATATGACAAAATGAAAGTGGTTCTAATGCATCTTTTGGAGGTTCTTCAAGTGATAATTTTTCAGCCTTCGGAATTAACTTCTGCCGAATAGGCTGTGTTGGGGCTATGAAGTGTTTAGGTGTGGAAGCAACAACTTGTTAACAATACGGTAACAAATCATGCTCAGAACGTTGTTTGCAGGGGCATGTATTGCTGGAATTCCTCATATCCAAATTTGCTCCTTGTAGAGACCTTAAAAGATGAAGCTATGATCCTAGTTTCATACTTCTTAACGGGTGATGCTGGCGGGGTTCACCTCTAAACCTTTACAATTTACATATAGCAATGTTCGTAGGTTTAGAAATTGTGATGAATTCTCATACTAATTTTCTGAAAAATGTTCACCTCAGAGGTCTGGTTGTACTAATTCAATAAGTGCCGTAGAACCTTCTCGTACTCTAGCAAATGACGAAGTAAGTTTATTAATACATATCACAATTCCCAAACGCGACAGCGCTATTTTCATCCTGACAAGTACAAGGGCCATCATTCACGATTTTGCACAGGCCAATTTTCTTCCCATCGCCATTTTCAACGTAAACACCCCAAGCGTCTTCACCTTCTGGCCAAATGTTCAACCATTTGCTGTCGCCATCTCTAGGGTCCTCAAACCTCCCAAAAAGTGCAGATTTCCACCAATTGTCTGCATCGTAAAACACTTTTTTTCCCTTTCTTTGACAAGCCGTCATACAACCATTTTCATCATCAACAGTAGCGTAGCATCCTTTGCCCCCCATAGGGAGCCACAACCCATAATTCGTCATCCACAACTTAATATTTTCGGCGGCAAACACAGAAGGGACTAAAGCTAACGCTAAGATTGCAAATTTCATAGTTGTATATACTTCAATTGAGGAATCAGCTTCGGGAGGAATCAGCTTCGGGAGATCCCCTAGTATTTATGACTCTAAGCAAAACACATCCCGTAATAGAAGCAAACAGTTACATCCCTTCAATGTTTCTACACGTCGTTTACAACGTCATGAAACATATATTGATGTATTAATGGTGCAGTCTTGTTTGTGTCGTCTCTCGTAATATTCGTCATGAAGCATAACCAATTCCACCTTGCAGAGTGTTTCAAGTTAAAAAGTTACAAAACAAAAAAGAAATTGTGAATTTCTTGTATCTCATTCAAACGGATCTGAATGATTGGTCGGTTCCGAACGTGCGCAGTAAAATACTTGGTCTATAATTAGATCTCGTATATTTCGTCATGACGCAGGTGAGATTTATTTGGGAGTTGTGGCTATGTGCCTTGCTTCCGCTATCTAAGAAACTGTATGGAACTGTTCCATGATAATTCGAATCAATGCTGTGTGGAATTAATTGGGTTGGAGATCTCTTTGGTTGCCATTGCATGATTAGTGCTTGTGATTGCTCATAAACCCATTAGTGGACTCAATTTGGTATACTGTGCGTAGCATTGTCTTAAAACTATTCACAAGCTTTGAAGCTACTTCCTGTTCAAACTCATAAAAGTTTACTCCGTCGCATATGGCCTATAGATGTCTTTGTAAAACGAACAATCTGGTATAATGTGTCAATAAAATTTAGAGTCTCAACTCACTATAAACATTGTCAAAACACTTATACATCCATTTTACAGAAGGCAAAAGCAACAGCAGAATCTGCGTCGCTCCCACAGAAGCACGCCTTGTCATGCGTTACCATTTCGCACAGTCCTATTTTTGTCCCATCCCCATCTTGTACATAGACAGCCCAAGTCCGACCATGTCGCTCTGGCCAAATGTTCAACCACTTGTCTGCATCACTTCTTGGATCTGTAAATTTACCAAAATAGGCGCCTTCCCACCATTTTTGGTTGTCAAAAAAAACATGGCGGCCTTCACCGTTGCATACTTTAGTGCATTCACTGTTATCGTCAACGGAAGCGTAGCAGCGGTCTGCCTCTGAGTCAAGATATCCTTCTCCTTTAGTCTTCCATAACTTGATCCATTCAGCAGCATAGATCGAGGGAAGTAGCACCAAAGATAATATAGCAGTTTTCATAGTCGATTTTCCAGTTTTCGCAGTATTCTGGAGCCAAGCCCGTATTTATAGTCTCAAATTGCATTTCTCCAAGCCCAATCTGAAGTGAATTTTTTTGCAACCTCCTAGAACCTCGTTTACCACGTCATGGAACATACTACGAATATGCAGGGATATGCAAGGTGCCTGCATTTCCTTTACTCGTATACTTCGTCATGAAGAATGTCATTTTCTAAGTTTTAGCATGAGCAAGCATCAATCCATGAACACACCCGTTTTAGTTACTGCGAAATGAAAATAATGGACTCTATTTTGAATTGGTAGGGTTGCCCTAATATTAGTCTACCTTCCCACTGATGATGTATCATCAATGATGTGGCAAATACTTGGACTGAACTCAAAAAATCTTTTGGGATTGTTTTTACTCTCGGTACACAGTTCTAACCTATTATACGTACATTTGACAATAGGCGTAAGAGGCTGTCTTCGTTTTAACTTGATTATCTGGGCCACATTCACAATTTTTGTCGTCAACCCTCTCGCACAGACCAATTTTTTTTCCATCTCCACCATCCACGAACACACCCCAGGTTTGACCGTTTTCAGGCCAAATATTCAACCACTTATCTTTGTCAGCTCTAGGGTCGGTAAAACGTCCAAAATGAGCCGTGTCCTTCCAATTGGCTTCATCAAAGAATACATGGCGTGCTTGATACTGGTTGCAAGAATTACGACAACCATATTTGTTGTCAGTCGTAGCATAGCATCTGTTGTTCGTAATCCACAATTTGATGCCATCGAGGGCAAACACGGCGGGTACTATCACTAACGCAAAAATCGTGGCTCTCATTGTTTTTTGGTGGAGGTCAATTGAAGGGGTTGTCTTCCCTTTTATAGCTCATTCTCAGCCATCAGACAGGCGCCAATTCCCGAAATCCTTCAATTCTACTTACAGCTCGTTTACCACGTCATGGAACGTTTCACAGAAAATAACTGAGTCCGCTTATAGTTGCTCGTGAGTTTTGTGTCATGAGGCTTCAAAAACATTTATTTTGTGTGTTAAAGAACTTTCAACTTCATAAACTTGATTTTGAGTGACGTAAAAATTCTAATGTTGGAACTGTAAGCAATTGGAGTATTTCACTTTAACATTCGACACTTTTTCCAAAGTTACTGCTTTTCACATTTCCGATATGATTTTCACAGCTCGACAATTCTTGCACCACCACAATAGTGCACTCGAAATTCGATACTATTCTGTAGTGGTACAACTCTCACAAGCTTCAAGCGTTAAATTTAGCTTCGCCCGCAGAAACTCCTGACTGGTCTAGACCCGGTAGAAGGTTGCATGATTGTTTTGGCCTCTGAAGCGGAATCCATGATTACGCCAATGAAACATTAATCGCCTAGGGCTTACAGAAGCTATATGATTTACTCGATTTATCGGATATGGGCTTGGTATTTCTAGTTCACAAAGACATTATACATCAAGTTTTTCATTTAGAGATCATCCTTTTTTGTTGATACTGAGTGGATCAACTCGTAATGTTGCAAAACAAAGTGCCACAGCCATTGTCCCACATTTTTGGTCAGGACCTTTTCTACCTATAAGAATAGGGCAATTATGGGGCCTGCGTGGAGGCAATTCGTGGCACAGCCCCCAATACTTGTTTCATTCCCAATTATCACAATGAGAACTTGGCCAATTTCTTACCCTGCTAGCAACACCGGGGCTGGCACTGAAGACACGCGGTTTGAAGTGTTCAATCATTGCTATTTTCAAATTCCAAAAGAGGTCGTCTCGCTATACCCTCTTCGATTACACGCACCCTCCGCCGCTAACCTTTTTTTGAAGATCAGAAGCGTATTTGAACCATCATTCATATAATACAAACATACTCATTAAAGCCCCACCCGGCGGATGGTGCGGCGGTGGGCGTCGCCCGTCTGCACCACCCGGCCCTCGTCCACCAACCGGCGCACCGCCTCGGCCACGTCGTGGTTCTCCACCCGGAACGACGACGGGTTGTCGTTCAACTTGACGGCAAGCTCGCTGAACCGGATCAGGTTGTTGTTCTGCTCGAGCACCCGCAACACCTCCTCGGTGAGGTCCTCCTGGTACCGGCGCTGGGCCAGCGTCGTCCCCGTCTGCACCATGTCCATGTCGATGCGCCCCGTCACCGGGTCGGTGGCGTACTCCTTCATCGCCAGCTTGGTCAACCGCACCGCCTCCTTGACGTCGATCAAGTCCACGGTGGGCGAGAGCCGCATCTTGGCGTGGGCCTCCAGGAGCCGGATCATCAGCTCCAACTGCCGGGTGGTGGCGGTGATCCGCTTCTCCGACGCCCGCGCGTCCTCGCCGAGCTTGCGCATCGCCACGTACGACCGCACCAACTCGCTCTTGCCCTCGGGGGTCATCACGGGGGCCACGTTGTCCTTGGCCCACTGGATGTACGCCGTCAAGAGCTCGATGGGCACGATGTCGTGCGCGGTAACCAGCGCCGGCGCGTCGTCGATGTACATCAGCGTCAAGTGGCGCGCCAACTGCTCGTCCACCCGGGTGTCCACCTTGTCCAAGATGAGGTACACCAAGTCGAACCGCAGCAAGAGCGGCGGCGGCAAGTCGATGTTGGCGGTCACCGGCAAGTTGGGGTTGTACCGCGAGTCGATGGGGTTGGCCAGCGCCAAGATCAGCGTGCGCGCGTTCAAGGTGGTGATGATCCCGGCTTTTGCTACGGAGATGGTCTGCTGCTCCATCACCTCGTGGAGCACCAGCCGCGTGGCGTCGCTCATCTTGTCGAACTCGTCGATGCAGCACACGCCGCCGTCGGAGAGCACAAGTGCACCCAGCTCGAGCACAAGCTGCTTGGTGTCGATGTCGCGGGTGATGTACGCGGTCAAACCCACCGCGGACGAGCCCTTGCCCGAGGTGTAGACGCCACGGGGCGCGATCTTGTGCACGTACTGCAAGATCTGCGACTTCAGCGTCGACGGGTCGCCGCAGAGCAACACGTTGATGTCGCCTCGGTAGCGCCCGCCCTTGGTGAACGTCTTGTTGGTGCCGCCAAACAACTGCAAGAGAATGCCCTTTTTCACGTCGTCCATCTCGTAGATCAGCGGCGCCAACAGCCGCGCCAACAACTCGTACAAGTCGTCGCGGGTCGCCAAGTCGCGGATCTGCGCCACCTCGGCGTCGGTGATGGTGCGGGTCTCCTGCACGTCCTTGTTGGCGACCTCGTCCACCGAGAGCGTCAGCACGTCGGGCCCCAACCGCTTGGCGTCGATCTTGCGCACGTGGAGCACGTCCAAGTAGGTCTTGTAGAGCGACTTGACGGCGCGCTGGCGCAGGTTGAGCCTCACGGGGAGCGACCGGAACACCCCGCACACCTCGATGCGGTCGCCGGCCCGCACCAGGTCCACCAACTCGTCGTACATGCACAAGTTGACCGCGTGGGGCGTCTGGCCGTCGGGCACCAAGTCGGGCGTCTCCTGCAACTTGACCACCTGCTTGTCGTCGAACAGCAGCCGGTTGTGCACCAACACCATCAGGTTTTTCTGCTGGCACACCTGGCGCGGGCACACCGTGGGCTCGACAATCACCCCGCGGTCGATCTCCACCGCCACCGTGTGGCCACAGGCGTTGCACTTGAAGAACGCCACCTTCATGTCGGGGATCACTGCGGTCAGCCGGATCACGAGGCCCTTGACCGTGACCAACTTGTCGATGTCGTTGGGGTTGAGGTCGCGCATCCCCTTGCGCACCTCGTTGACGTTGAACGGGCGGGTGTAGTAGGTCTCGGTGTCGACGGCGTCCAACACCTCGGCGGCGATCACCTGGTCGCGCGCCACCTCGAGCAAGCAGTCCTTGAGTGCCTGGTCCATTGTCGGGATCAATTCCTGCGGGTAGTTGATGAGCTGGTGGTAGAGCTTCTGGGTGCCCGTGGTGGCCAACAAGTTGCGCGCGTCCAAGTTGAGCACGGTGGCGCCCGTGGCAAGCATCCGCGTGAGCACGTCCACGTAGTACAACCGGTTGTCTGCCTCGTCGTCCACCAGGGTCTGGCGATCCAACTGCCGGCGGTACTTGTACTTGAAGTTGAGCAAGAACTCGCGGAAGGTGTTCTGGCACTCGGTGATCAGAATGTTGGTGCCCCAGATGACCCGCAGGTCCACGGTGTCCACGGGATCGGTGCCCAATGCCAGCAGCAGCAGCAACCCCAGCGGGCCCGGGCCCGATGAGGCCGGGCCGTCGGAAAACATCCGCCGGCGGGGCAGCGACGTGCTTTGGAGGTCGCTGCGGTGGTGCGAGCGGCGCAAGATCTGCTCTGCGTCGCTCGAGAGGTTGCCCAACTCGCTGGTGGGGCCTGCCAGCAGCAGCAGGTAGTGGAGGGGGGACGAGCCGCCGCGGCGCAGCGACGGCGGTGCGGGCGCGTCCAGCAGCGGGTTGACAAAGAGCGGCAGCAGCGGGGCATGTGGGTACAGCGACTGCTGGGAGTCGTCGCCCAGCTGGGACGTCCGCTGGGTGTCGTTGGGGTGGGACATGGTGCGTGAAAAATGAGACGCGTTTGATAATTATGCTGTTTTGGGACGTCACGTGGGGATGAGAAGAAGGAGAGTGGTGGGGGAGGGGAAGAAGGGGATTGGTGGGGTGTGGGGTGGTAGACGTGGTTGTGTGGGGATTGGGGTGGGGTGGTGGAGTTGGGGCTGACGTGGTGGAAGTGGTGGTAGACGTGGTGGTGGGAGTGGAGAAGACGTGGTAGAATGGTAGATGGAGGTAATTTACCGTTTTGGGACGTCACGTGAGTGATGGATGGAGGGAAGACGAAGGGGTGGCAAGGGAGGGGGTATGTGGTGGTAGTGTATGGTGTTAGTGTGTGGTGGTTGTAGAAGCGGTGGTAGATGTGGATAAGTAGCCATGCTCTTAGCGGGTCGCATGGCAACCTGGAGAATAGTGGACGGTAAGTTGTAGTGGTGTGGGTAGAGATGGTATGTAGTGGTGGTAGAGGTGTCTCCTGGTGGCATTGATGAAGATAGAGTCCTGTAGGTGATGGGATAGTGGTAGTGGTGTACTCCATGTATGCTGCATTGGGACATCACGTGGAGAGTAAGGAGAATAGGGAGTGTTAAGGGGTAAAGGAGCTATGAAAGGCATTCAGGGGGTGGTGAAAGGGCTGATGTTAGCGGATAGCAATCGCAGGAGTATTCAATAGGTGGTGGTGGTGGTGGTTATGTCGTAGCGATCGTAGTGGGTGGTAGCGCAATACTCGAGGTAGTACCAAACATACGACGAAAAGTAAAAACTACGCAATTCGTAGTTTAAAAGGTATCTTACAGTTTCCAACTTCTCATCCCATCCTTCCTTCCAGCCCACTCCCTATCCCCTTCCTTTCTTCCCACATCTCTCCACCCATCTTCCCACCTTCTCACTTCTCACTCATCTCTTGGTAGCGCCCACATGCTGTACCGGCTCGAGTTGAAGGTACCCTTCGAGACGGCCCGCCAGGCGGAGATCGCCCGCGACACCTTGCGCCCCGACCCCGTGCTCAAGGACCACGAGACCAGCATCGAGTACGCCGCCGTCGACTCGGTGTTGGTGGTGACGTTCTCGGGGATCTCGGACCGGGTGATTCGAGTGGCGATTCTGAACTGCATCGACAACATCAAGGTGATTATCGAGACGATGGACGTGTTTGACGGGAAGAAAGACGTCAAGTGGGAGGTTGAGCCGCTGGAGGAGTAAGTTGGTCGGGTCAGTTGAGTGGAGAGGTCAGTTGAGTGACAGAGTTCAGTTCTGAGTGAAGTTCAGTTCTGAGTGAAGTTTACTTCTTGTTGTCCTGGCAGCCCACCTCCAATCAGCGTCCAAACTCTCGCTGGTTTGCTGACCTATTACCACTCATCTCCACTATCCCCACTATCTAGACTATACACAATTTACGACGAACAAGTGTAGCAATGGTTTAACTACAAGCCATACCAAACACTCTGAGCGATACCACGTTACTCCGAGCCCTTTAGCACTCCAATCGTATACTTTCGTCGCTTCCACCACCCCTCCTTAACCACCACCACCACCCCCACCCCTTCCCCACCCGTTACGAGCCCCCGCCTACTTAATCGCGAAATCCATAGACCCACCATGGCTCCCAGCAAGCGTATCCACACCGGCGCCGACTTGGCGGCGTTCCAGCGCTCGCAGGCCCTCGCCAGGCTCCAGCGCACCCTCCTCCGCACCATTGAGAAGATCAAGGGCCGCCTGGTGCCCCACGACGTCCTCAATCCCAACATCGTCACCCGCGACCACCGCACCTCCGCCAAATTAGCGTTCGCACCTCAGTGGCCAGGCACCACCGAAGCGAACCCGCTCCACGGGGTGTGGCAGGTGCTCAACGAGCTCGACGCCCTCGTGGACGCCACCCCGCCGCAGCCCGGGCCCCGCCGGTTCGGGAACTTGCTGTGTCGCGTGTGGCACGACCGCATGGCCGAGGCAGCACCCGCCCTGGTGCGCACCCAGCTTCCCGGGCTCGGTGCGTGGGAGGAAGCGAGCTACTACTTGGTGAACGCGTTCGGGCTGAAGATGCGGTTGGACTACGGCACCGGGCACGAGCTCCTGTTCATGGCGTTCGTGGGGCTGCTCGTGGACACCGGGTACCTCGACTGGGACGCAGCGTCCCCCGAGGACGTGCTCGCGGTGTACCTGCGCTACTTTGACGTGGCTCGTAAACTCATTTTGGTGTACAACCTCGAGCCCGCCGGGTCCCACGGGGTGTGGGGCCTCGACGACCACTTCCACTTGATCTACATCCTCGGGGCCGCCCAGTTTGTCGAGAGTGCGCACGCGCCCGCGGTGCTGCTGGTGCTCCTGAGTGCGACCATCGCCCGCTTCCGCACCACCTCGCTCTACGTCAACGCCGTCGCATTTATCTTTACCATCAAAACGGGGCCCTTCCACGAGCACTCGCCCATCATCAACGACATCCACACCCTGGTGACCCTCTGGTCCAAGGTGCTCAAGGGCCTCCTCAAGATGTACGAGGTCGAGGTGTTGGGCAAGTTCCCCGTGGTCCAGCACTTCTGGATGGGCGAGTTGTACCCGTGGCGTGACTCGCACGGCCGCCCGTTGCCCGAGCTGGAACCGCCGGCGGACGCGCTGGCGACAATGGCGCCCACCCACACCACCCGCAGCAACATCCTGATGACAGCCGCTCCCTGGGCACGGCGCTAGCCACGGCGCGGCCACCACGCTGGTGCTACCCGCCTCCGTCCCGCCTGTATGCACGCCACGCTCGGTGCCTGACAAGGGTGCATGCCCGATGGGGTGACCAGGGCACGTTGCAGGGGTTGCAGGCCAGTGGTGCAACGGACAGTGGGCGATGTGGGGCACCGATCTGGGCAATTGGCTGGGGCCACTGCATGTGGTTTTGGGCCCCACCGACCAGCCAGTTATGACCAAGTCCGGCCCGGATATACGAGGTGTCCCGAAACGGACTGGCAGCCAGATGAAACTCCGAAAAAAGACGAGAAAATATGTAGCTCAGATGAAGATAGACACACAATAGAGGCGAAAAACGGGTGAAAGGGTGAAATAAGGAAGAAAAACGGAAAAACACGAAAGAAAACGGATGACAGAGAGAAAGAAAACGGGTGACACAGAGTGAACAGAGAGAAAGCCCATTGCGGTGGGCCAGTAGAGCGCCACAGCGCACGCATTGGCCCCCATACCCGAAAACGCAACCCGCCGTAGCCCCGCTATTTTTAACTCAGCCCCACTTCCCCTCTGGGAAGCGGTCCCAGCAGTGGAAATCCTCGCATCCAACGGTACCCAGGGTGTCTCCACCACCGTCCACCGTTCCCACCCACCCCCCTGCACCACCGCCTTCCGTGCTGGCGACCACCCCACTATTCCATTGTGGGCCGGTTTCGACGCACGCATAATAACTCGCAGATACCCAGCTTTTTCGTGGAGAACGGAGGTGTGGGTTCCGAAGACACGGGCGCCGCCACCGCCACACCCACGCCCGCGAGACACGATGGCCATCCACCACTGTCCTCTCCACCCCGTAGCCCCACCACCTACCCACCTCCTCCTTCTCCCGCTCGCCCCACCCAGTTCCTTCCCGTTCCCCGCGACCGGCACACAAGCCCGCATGCCCACCGAGATATAAAGTCGAGTTGCCGCCATATTCTGAGCAATGACCCGCGACATCAAAAACCACTTGTTGTTCGAGGTGGCCACCGAGGTGGCGCACAAGGTGGGCGGCATCTACCTGGTGCTCAAGCTGAAGGCGCCCATCACCGTGGCCGAGTACCGTGAACGCTACACCCTCATTGGGCCGTGGCACCGGGCACTGGCACAGATTGAGGTGGAAGAATTGCCGGTGACCGACACCAAGATCAAGCAGACGTTGGACCTGATGCTGGAGCGCGGCGTGCAGTGGTTGTACGGGCGGTGGCTTATCGAGGGGGCCCCCCGGGTGCTTTTGTTTGACATTGGCCTGGCACTGCACTCGCTCAACGAGTGGAAACAGGACTTGTGGAACATTGCGGGGATCCCCACCCCCGACCACGACGTGGAGCTGAACGACGCCATTCTCCTTGGCTACCTCGTGGCGTGGTTTTTGGGCGAGTTGGTGTACAACGACCGCGACCGCGCGGTGATTGCCCACTTCCACGAGTGGTTGGCCGGGGTGGCGTTGCCGCTCTGCCGCAAGCGCCGCATCGACGTGACCACCATCTTCACCACCCACGCTACCCTTTTGGGCCGCTACTTGTGTGCAGGCTCCACCGACTTCTACAACAACTTGGACAAGTTTGACGTCGATGTCGAGGCGGGCAAGCGGGGCATCTACCACCGGTACTGCATCGAGCGGCTGGCGACCCACCTGGCGGACGTGTTCACCACGGTGTCGCACATCACCGCCTACGAGTCCGAGCACTTGTTGAAGCGCAAGCCCGACGGGGTGTTGCCCAACGGGTTGAACGTGGTGAAGTTCCAGGCGGTGCACGAGTTCCAGAACCTCCACCAGCTCAAGAAGGAGAAGATCAACGAGTTTGTCAAGGGCCACTTTTACGGCAACTACGACTTTGACCTCGAGAACACCCTCTACTTTTTCATTGCCGGGCGCTACGAGTTCCGCAACAAGGGCGCCGACTTTTTCATCGAGCTGTTGGCGCGGTTGAACCACCGGTTGAAGGAGCTGGGGCTGAAGACCACGGTGGTGGCGTTCATCATCATGCCCGGCAAGACCCACTCCTACACGGTGGAGACGCTCAAGGGCCAGGCGGTGGTGAAGCAGTTGGAGCTGACGATCGAGGAGGTGCAAAAGAAGGTGGGCGAGCGGTTGTTTGAGCACTGTGCGCGCCACCCGAACCACCCGCAGACCCCCGAGGTGCCGCTGATCGACGACTTGATCAAGCCCGCGGACCGGGTGCTCTTGAAGCGGCGCATTTTTGCGTTGAAGCGTGACGGGTTGCCGCCGATTGTCACCCACAACATGGAGGACGACCTGACCGACCCCGTGCTCAACCAGATCCGCCGGGTCCAGTTGTTCAACAAGCCCGACGACCGGGTCAAGATCATTTTCCACCCCGAGTTTTTGAACGCCAACAACCCGATTTTGCTGTTGGACTACGACGAGTTTGTGCGCGGGTGCCACTTGGGGGTGTTCCCCTCGTACTACGAGCCGTGGGGGTACACGCCCGCTGAGTGCACGGTGATGGGGGTGCCGTCCATCACCACCAACTTGTCTGGGTTTGGCTGCTACATGGAGGACCTCATCGAGAACACCAGCGACTACGGCATCTACATTGTCGACCGGCGGATGAAGGCGGTGGACGAGCTGATCAACCAGTTGACCGACTACATGTTTGACTTTGCCTCCAAGACCCGCCGCCAGCGCATCAACCAGCGCAACCGCACCGAGCGGTTGCTGGACCTCTTGGACTGGAAGCGCATGGGGCTCGAGTACGTCAAGGCGCGCCAGTTGCTGTTGAAGCGCGCGTATCCCGACAAGTTCAAGAACGGCGCCAACCCGTTTGAGAGCGAGCTGGCCAAGTTGACGCGCCCGTTGCTGGTTCCCGGGCTGCCGCTGGCGGAGCGTGCGTTGATGACGCCCGGCGACCTTGGCTCGTTGCTGGAGGCGCAGGAGGTGCTCAACACCGAGGACTACATCCTGTTCAAGTTGGGCCTGGTGGGGGTGGACGACGACGAGGAGGAGGAACAGTATCCGTTGACGCTCCGCGGCACGTCGGTGCCGCCGGACTCGGACTAATTATAGTACAGTACGTATCTAGAAAAGTAAGTATGTTTTAGGCGGTAGATGGCGGGTAGACGTGGGTGGTGGAGGCTGGGGTAACGCGGTTGGGGTGACAAGGAGTAGGCTCGTTAATTGGTGTGGTGTTTCTCTGTGTTCGGTTTTTGTGCGTTTTTCGTTTCTTTGCATTCTTCGTTTCTCTCCTTCTTTGGTTTTTCTCGGCCTTCGGTTCTCTCGTTCTTCGTTTTTCTCGTTCTTCGTTTCTCTGCGTTCTTCGGTGCTTATGCAAGGGCCCCGTGGGAAAAGAAGGTACCGTTTGGGGCGGGAAAAGCTGGAAGACCACTTGGCAACGGGCCCTCGTTTTGATCGTGTGTGTCACCAACCGGGCTCGGCTGCTCGGCTTCGGCGATGAGGTTTAATCGGCCAGTTGCACGCTATGTTCCCGTTCCCATGCATAAAAAAAACTCGTGTATGACTTAACGGGATACGAGGCAAACAAATTGGGACGCCTGTCCCCGCCACGGGGCAGTGTTGTGGCTGAAACGGCGACAGGCAACCATACCTGGTGTCTACTGGCACACCAAATAATCACCACACTCGTACCTCGCTAGTCTCGTATACGTACGTGACACGCTATTGTTCTTACAAGCAGGCTCCGGCCAACAAAACGAGCCCTCGTGTTTGAGGTCACTGGAGACTTCGTATCCGACGCGTTTTGTGACCCACCCCTGGGTATAAAGCCTCGGCGGGGCCAGCTAACTCTCAAATGCAATCTACTCTTCTTTCTTGTGCCGTGTTCATTGCCACTGCGGTGGCGGTGGCTGCTCCTGCGGATCCCATGATCACCGCGGCTCCCAAGGTGCTCCTTCGCCGGGCCACCGGGATGGAGGCGCTCACTGACATTGGCTTCCTCTCCGAGGGGCAGTACTACTACACCATCAAGCCCGACGCCTTCTTGTCGATTGCCGGTGGGGACTCTTTGCCCAAGGACGTGCTTGACCTGATGCTGAAGAACTACGCCAACCTCTACTCGAAGTTTGACGGGAAGATCCCTGCTGCCTCCTATGCGTCCGACGCCTTGGCTGCCAACGCTGACGAGCTCAGTGGGATTGCGGCTGAGGTGTCTGATGGGCTTGGCTTCGCTACTGGTGACGACTACGTCTACACTGCTGAGCCTAAGGACGTGCTTGCTGCGCTCACCATTGGCTCTTACGGTAAGGACGAGCAGCAGGCGGTGTCTTCGTTCTACAACGCTTACCTGTCGTTGTACAAGCAGCACTCCGGGAGCGTTCACTTGACTGCTCTCATCAATGAAGGTGGGATGGGTGCGCTTGGTGGTGCCTTGGCCGGTGGTGTCGCTGGTGCTGGTGCCGTCGCTGGGGCCGCTGGTGCTGCTGCGACCGGTTCGGGCGACGACGACTCGGAAGCTACCGAGACCGGGGCTGACTCTGAGGCCTCGGAGACCGGTGACGCCAATGAGAGCGAGTCTCAGGAGGCCACTGGCTCGGAGGACTCTGAAGATGACTCCTCTGCCTCCGAAACCAAGGGCTCTGGGGCTACCGGTGCTGACGACTCCTCTGCCACCGAGACCAAGGACTCTGGCGAGACTGGTGCTGACGACTCCTCTGCCACCGGGGCCGCTGCCACCGGCAAGGACTCTGACAAGCTGTCCGCCCTGGGCTCCAAGACCTCTGGTGCCTCTTCTGGTGCTCTGGCCTCCAGCAATGCGCCTTCGTCCTCGGGCAAGAACGCTGCTGGTGTCTTAGTTGCCCCCTTCTACGCTGTGGCTGGTTTCGGCTTGGTCAACTTGTTGTTGTAAGTGAACCGAAGTGTTAAGTACTGTTTGAATAAGCCTTAAATTTAAAGCCTTTGGTAGCCTGATTTAATTCCCTAAATCAACTTGTCGTGTAGTCCTTACGTTTTCTAGTCCCTTTGATGTCCATACACGCTTTTGATCACCTTACGACGATTTCTTCGTGTCCCCTTATACCATACAAAAACAACCTTGTCATCAACGGGCGTGTGGTCTAGTGGTATGATACCTCCTTAGGGTGGAGGTGGTCCGGCGTTCAATTCGCCGCTCGCCCCTGTTTTTGCCTCGTTCGTCACTGTTGGCGTTGGTAACAACCATCCCAGCCTTGAGTCGATGCCCCAAGCCGGCCTCCAACACAGGGCGTGTGGTCTAGTGGTATGATACCTCCTTAGGGTGGAGGTGGTCCGGCGTTCAATTCGCCGCTCGCCCCTTGTTTTTGCCTGGTCTGACGGTGTCCTTTTGCGGTCTCGTGTTCCCATGCCCTGATCTACCGATTACAATCTGAGCGCTTCAAGCACGGGCGTGTGGTCTAGTGGTATGATACCTCCTTAGGGTGGAGGTGGTCCGGCGTTCAATTCGCCCCTCGCCCCGTTTTTTTGCTTTTTGGTTTGCCAGGCGGGTTCCGACGTGTTCGAGCCATGTCCGTTGTGGCCTTTATTTTTCCGTTTTCGTTCGCTGGCGTTTAGCCGAAACTTTAGTGGGACCCTTCGAAAAAAGTATATAAGGATCGAGTGGGTCGTAGGGATCGTCGATAATCATGCATCCCATGCGTGTAGCACAGCTGAGCGTGTAGTAGTGAATGAGGTCATGTAAAAATAGTCACATGGTAGAAAGGACACCGCCATTCAACGGTTCTTTTGCCAGAATCAGCGCCTACTTTTCTTGACGTATCGTGTCGAATTTGGAGTGTCGAAATAGGTGTCGAAATAGGCGTCGAAATAGACCCTCAAGCATGAGTTTCTGCTTAAGTTGAAAATTTTGCTAATATTTCATGAACACACTCATGAACACACTGTCTTCAAATCGTCTCAGTACAAAAAGTGAGCTAATAACTCACACTAGGGTTTACCCGTGTAAAAACTCAATATACCAGGTTACGCATCTTACCAAACAGTAGCCATCTAACTATGAGGTAGTTATTAAGCATGTCAGACTTAGTATCAGATTATAATGAAGAAATAAGCACAAATGACTGCCCTTCAGTAATGAGATTATCGAATTGCAATAAACTTTAGGCTAAAGAGACAGGAATGTTGACCTTAATAGGTTACCCAACCTGCAATCCTGGGTATTGCTACACTATATAGAATAGAGTCTCCCGACTATAGGGACTATTGGGAACTTCATCATTCCATAATCGCATTTCGTACCCTTCGATACGAGTAAGAAATCTACCGTGGCTAAGAAGTCCACCGTGGCTAATAAATCCACCATTGCAGAACGACAAGAAACTCACCAACGTGCAATTCACCAACGTGCAATTCACCAACGGTGCCTTAGCTCCCTGGCTTCTGACCCTGAAGTCTGGTCGCAACACAACCTATCACAAACCATCACAACCCAAACTACCACTCATCCCTACTCTTCGACAATTGTCTATTCTAGATGCTAAA
The DNA here is from genome assembly GCA_030560525.1 of Diutina catenulata. NCBI lineage: Eukaryota > Fungi > Ascomycota > Pichiomycetes > Serinales > Debaryomycetaceae > Diutina > Diutina catenulata. The sequence goes on from JAKTTW010000079.1 coordinate 39,184, forward strand.
AGTTACTATTCATCATAGCCCGGACGTCGGCGCCCGCCAGAGGGACCAAGTCGCCCCCCTCGTCGTGGTTCACCACCGGCAGCCCGATCTGGTGCTTGCTCGCGGGCTTGTAGGTGGGCTTGCGCGCAATCCCCGTGGGGTTGATCATCGCCACCAGGTTGCGCGCCATCTGGGTCGCCGAGAGCACCGGCCCGTTGTCGGTGTCGGCCCACGGCTGCTGCATCTCCGGGTTGGCCACCGCCACCGGCCCCTGGGCCCGCTTGGACCGCGGCACCTGGCCGAAGTCGGTGTATGTCTGGAGCGTCAGCAGCCGGATGTCCAGCGCCGTGGGGATGGGCTGCGGGGTGAACTGCGGGTGGCCCTCGAACGCGGGACTCAGCAACTCGTACCCGTTGGGCGAGTACTCGACGGGCTGCCCGTTGTACGCGGCCACCTGGGGGTCCGGGTACCCGTCGAACTGCTGGTGTTGGCTGTCGAACTGGCCGTCAAACTGGCTGTCGAACTGGCCGTCAAACTGGTGCTGCCCAAACTGGGCGTTTTGCCCGTCAAACTGGTTCTGCCCGTTAAACTGGTTCAGCTCGTTAAACTCCTGGTGCTGCCCAAACTGGGCCGTCTGCGCAGCCTGCGGCGAGTCGCCCGCGGGGTACACGCTCAGCGCCGTCGTCATGCGTTTGTCGAGGCCCAACGCCGGCAATGGAGGCTCCGGGCTCGTGGGGTCCTTGCCCTTGTCAAAGTACACCCGGTACACCAGCTTCATCCGCTGGATCTCCTCCTCCTGCTCGTGGGTGAGCTCCTGCTCCTCGTCGGAGTCGTTGGCCAACAAGTTGAACAGCAGGATCCGCGGCAGCTTGCGGGGCCGCGGGAGCTCGTCGCGAGGCTCGGCTGCCAACCCGGACTGCTCGGCCGCCGCCAGCGCGTGCCGCAAGTGCAGCAGCACCAGCACCGCCCGGTGCATGTTGTCGATCAGCTTCTGCAGCATCTCGCGCAGGGCAAACTCGTCGAGCCGCAGGTCGTCGTCGGGCCGGCGCGAGTTCTGGCGCCGCGGCGTCAGCGAGCCCAGCTCGAATGTGAAGTGGCTGACGTCGTCGTCGTCGTCGTCGTCGTCGGTGTACTCGGCGGGGGCCCCGAGCGTGGGCGGTTGCTGGAGCTTGTCGTCAAACGGCAGCAACTCCTTGCGGGCGTCGGACAACCGCAGGCCCGAGCTCAACTGGGTCCCCTGCAGCGCCAGGTGGACCATTTCGCCCTGCGACAGCACCTGGTCCGCGGCCGCGGGGGTGGCCAACAGCTCCGACACCTGGCGCGAGTGCTGGGCGCCGCTGAGGTGGGAGAGCGTCAGCGAGAGCCGCGGCTTCAGTGCCATGTACAGCTGGCGGCCGCCGTCGGGGAACTGGCGCAAGTAGTCGTTCAACGAGAGCTTCAGCTCGGTGGCGTCGGCCATCGGGAGGAACAGCTGGAGCGGGTCGCTGGTGGTGACCGACCCCGCCAGCTGGTTGTGTTGCGGGTGGTGGTACATGGCCGCGGGCTTTTCCATCTCGCCCGACGAGTGGGACCCGTGGTCGAACGGGTTGGGCCCCTGGCCGGCGTAGGCCTTGGCGTACTCGGGCACCCCGTAGCCCTTGTAGTCGGGCAACGCGGTGACGTCGCCCGTCTCGTCAAAGTCCGGGTCGTGCTCCAGCATCTCCTTCTTGTCCTTGCGGTAGTTGCGCCACAAGAAGAACCCGAGCACCATGCAGATGACCACCACCGGCACACACACCGACACCGCGATGGTGGCGGCGTTGTCGTGCACGGGGGTTTCGCAGTCGGGGGTGTTGGGGTGCTTTTTGCACTCGTCGGCGTCCAGGGCCCGTTTTATCAATGAGATGAACATGGTTGTGGGAAAGTGCTAACTGGAAAAGTGCTAACTGGTCAAGTTAGCGGGAAACAGTAGAAGTCTGGTGGAAAACAGTGGAAACTAGTCAGAAACCGTGTGGAAACTAGTCAAAACTGTGTGAATCCTCGTCAAAAAAAACCTGTCAAAAAGAACCAGGTTAAATTCGCCAGAAGGTTTAAAAGAGCCTAACGGTAAAAACAGCAAAAAAAAACGACCAAAAGGTGAAACAGCCAAAAACAGCTAAAACAGCTAAAACAGCCAAAGGTGAAAAAAGCCAAAAATCAGTCAAAAATTCAGCTAGAACACCAAGAGGTTAACAGCAGAGCCACAGGATGTAACCAGATGGTCTCAGCGAGTGTGAAAGCCGGTTTCGGGGAACTAAAATAGCTAGCCAGCAGGTGGAAGCTAGGGTCTGGACGGTTTGTAGAACGCCGAGCGCCAGTCCAGGTCAAAAACAGCTCTTGCGAGGTAGAAAAGCAAATAAACAAACACGGGGCAGTCTCTGGGACGCGGGTTTGCTTGTGGTGTGGCTTTCAGGGGGGTTAAAGGCGCGAGGTCTAGCGTCTTGTTCCAAGCAGCGGACAGTCGCAGGAGCAACTAATAAACGAAGGTGGGAGGGTCGGGGGGGTCGCTGGTGCGTATGTGGACGTCAAGAGTCGGGGCCTGGTCGAGCGGGAGCGTCCGGACGGCGGTTTTGTAGGCGGGAAGGGCTGAAGAGTTAAAGAAAAAACTGACGTGCTCTAGATCGCGATTGCCTGCGATCAGTGCGGGTGTCGAGAAAAAAGCTGTGGGCCGCCTTGAACGTACGCACGCGGACGCGGGCCGGGCGGAGAAAGCTGGGGTTGGCCAGGGGGGGTGCTGGGTGGGCTACGGTGTTTTTGTGGTGGCTTTTGCTGGTTTTCCGGCGGCTCTGGCGTGGTTTTGGGCCGGTTTCCCGACGGGCTCGCTGGTGTCTGCGTGCTCGTAACCAGACGCGTACACAAATAGGGGAGGCAGGGGAGGCGGGCTAAATGCCGGTGCCTGCTTGGGCGGTTACGTCAGACAAGGTTGCTGGGGGTGGTGGGGCGTTCTGGGGGCGCTCTGGGGGGCGGACCACCTGATCCATCGCAAATTCCCACCTGAGACACTGAAATTCCGCGCGTCTTGGCTCTGCTTACTCCAGGGCTTGACCGTGGGCTTATGCAAATGCCGTCCCATGCCTGCATGATTCAGAAAATTTAGCTATTTAACTGTAGTGTGTGCACACCACGGCCCGAATGGGGTTAAATTAGAGTAGGGGTTGCGGAGGCAGTTGGCAATGGCAGGGGACAGGGGCCACATTCCGAGGTGGGTGCGGGCACCCGGTGGTGGTGGTGGATTGCTCGTATCGCACGCGTATCGCACGCGTATCGGGAGACGCGAGACCACGCGTAGCCTGATCAAAGGGGCTGGTTGATAGGTGGAAGCGAGAGTGCAGGGAAGGGGTGATGGGGTGGTAATAGGGGTGGTAATAGGGGTGGTGGGAGACTGTAGGTAGAGGTGGTTGCAGAGGGTTGTTGGACGGGGAGTCCCGTGGTTGTAGTAGGGGCTTGTTTGTTTGTTTGTGTAGATTACGAGTTTACGAGTGAATGGCTCGGGCATTTGGGCTAATGGCGGCTAAAGTGGCTTGGGACACTAGTGACCGATGGCACAAAGCAGACGCGGTTTTGTGGTGAGCGATAGCTCGCATGACAGACAGCGAACGGGTGAGTGGGGGGATGGGGTGGGATGAGGGGATGAGTGAGGGGGATGGGGTGATGAAGGGATTGGCGGGATTGGCGGATTAGCAGGAGGGACATGTACGTGGTTTACGATGGTAGAGGTGTCTTACGGGACTAGTAGGGGAAGTTGAGTTAGGTTTATTGTGATGTTCAAAGAAGTTGAATTAACTTTGTTTTGAAGTCAGAGACCCCAGGAGTGACTTTTCTTTGTTTTTAGCTATGGCTCCGTCATTTTTTTGCGTATAGTTATTTGGTGGTATTGTTTACCTGGTAGTTTGCAACCGTGCTTATATGCAGGCCACCAACATCAGGGAAAGATGGTCCCAACGTATGGCCCATTGGAGGGTTCTACAGAAAAATTAAGTGTAGGTTCCTTTTGGGTTGCCTGCCATAAACCTCACTGTTGCTTTGTTTTCTCCGTTATAGCTTTCATTTTTGAGTTCTTTTCACCATCAACACGCACCAATCTCGCTAAAGACCACACAACCAAACAAACACCTAGACCCATCAAAAACCCCAAATCCCCACTCTAAACACCAATACACTACACTACCACCCACCCACCCATTTTCCACCTCCCCACACCCATTTTCCACCTCCCTACACCCATCGTTCACCTCCCACACCCCTTCCCTTCCACCATCACCAAGCCGCATGAGCCGCACCAAAACATCACCATCACCAACCCCACCCATCCACCCACCCCACCACAATGCCGCTCGCAGAAAAGTACCTGATGGATATACCGCACGTGACGGCGGTGGAGCTCCCCCTCCACGTCAACAACCCCGACCGGGCCGTGGACATGCTTGGCGGACGCAAACGGGTGGCCCAGGTGATCAACCACCGGGACAAGCTGGCCACCGCGATGAGCCACACGCCATTGGGCAACGTGCTCGAGCTCAAGCTCCGCCCGAAAGACCCCTTCCACCACCCTGTGCAGCTGCTGTTCCTGGGGCTCGAGAAAGTGCTCCTCAAGGTGTCGGTGCCCAAGTCGCAGTTGCCCGAGAACTACAAGGACAAGCCGCTAGCGGAAGTGCTTGCGGGCACCCGGTACAAGGTCCAGCCGGTGGCCATTGTCGACAAGACCTACAGCTTCAAGCTGATTGCCGACTTCCAGGTGCTGACCCGACACAACCCCGTGGCTCGTGACTACGCCCAGGACTTTCTCGAGCTGACGAACTTGGACGAGCTCAAGCAGTATTTCGGGGCCCACGACGGGTTTGTCGGGCTCAACGACGCCCTCAACCCCGAGAACTTTGCCGACGTCGACCACCAGTTGCTCCCTCCCCCGGTGATGCTGCCCATCCGGTTCCCGTTCGACTACAAGTACCAGCGCAACCCGTTCACCCAGGTGGTCACGGGGGCCGACGGAGCACGCACGGTGGTGCAAACCAAGGAAACCATCAAGCTCCACCTGATCATCATCGAGTACGGGCTGCCCATCCCCCAGGGCCCGGCCCCGGCCAACGAGGCCCACCTCGCGAAGTTGAGGCTGAAGCAGTGGGACGAGGGGCTGGTGGAGGCGGGCCTTCTTGAGACGATCGAGTGGATCGAGGCCGTGTTCTCCACCAAGCCCGTGTGGCTCCGCAAGCACTTGGACGACATTGTGCCCGAGCACTTGCGCAAGTACCTCAAACAGGCGCTCCCGTTCGTCACCTTCATCTTCAAGCTGGGCCCGTGGCGGTTCTGCAACCTCCGGTACGGGGTGGACCCGCGGCTGGACGTCAAGTTCTGGAAGTACCAGACCGAGTACTTCCGGGTGACCGATTTGCGGCTGGCGGTGGCTCGCGAGCACAAGAAGAACACCTACGCGCTGGTGACGCGGGCAGTGCCCCAGCTGGTCGACGACCGCGCCAAGGCCGAGCAGATGAAGCTCAAGGTGGTGACGCTGTTGGTCTTCACGGGCGAAATGCTCCCCACCACCGTCACCTTCCAGTTGGGGGACATCACCGATCCCGACATCACCAGCATCTTGACGGACGCGGTGCGGCTGCTGGGGTTCCGCGACCAGCCCGATGCCCAGGACGGGTGGCTTTCGCGGCAGACGATGGAGGTGGTGCGGCGGATCGCGCGCTACAAGTTGAGCCGGTTGGTGAAGGAGGAGGCCATCAGCCAGGACAAGATCTACAACATCACCCGTGGCGACTACACCGGGTTGGTGGGGGCCACCGGCGACGACGACGCCACCATTGACCCCGAGCTCGAGGGCGAGGACAAGGACGAGGAGGACGACGAGGAGGACGAGGTGATCGACGCCAAGACGGCCGAGCTCGACGAGGAGGACGTGTTGGCGCGGGTGGACCGTATGGTGGGCACCAAGGCCGGCGAGCAGTTGCGCGGGCTCACGGGGTTTATCAAGCAGGACGACGTAGCGTTGATGTAATGTATTAATGATTAGATGGTAGGGTTGGATGAGAGAGTAGAAGGGGAGGGTTGGTGAAGAGTAACTACTTGGAATTTGCCGTTTGAGGTATTTGTTTGAGGTATTGGTAGTTTGAGGTATTGGTAGTTTAAGGCTTATTGGTAGTTTGAGGTATTGGGTTTGAGGTATTGGCAGTTTGAGGTTTTGGTAGTTTGAGGCTTTATTGGTAACTTGGGGCTTTAATGGTAGTTTGAAGCTTTGTTGGCAGACTGCTTGACGCTTTACTGGCACTTTGAGTCTTTATGAGTAGTTTGAGGTATTGGTAGTTTGAGGTATTGGTAGTTTGAGGCTTTACTCCTAGTTTGAGGCTTTATAGGCAGTTTAAGACATTGGTGGTTTGAGGTATTTGTAGTTTGAGGCTTTACTGGCAGTTTGAGGCTTTACTGGCAGTTTGAGGCTTTATTGGTTGGTCTTTTAGTTAAGACCTATGGTTGCAAATGAGATTCTAGCTGTGACATTTTTGTGGATTGCACACTCAAATGACTCTAGGGCGAATTGGGTAGATGACGAAGATAACGTGCAGCACAGTGCAAGTGGCGAATCAGTGCAGTGGAAGTAGCGGATCAGCACAGTGCAAGTACTTGACCTGGAAGATTACCATAAAATTACCTAATGCTGGCTCTCCCTCGTCTGCAACCTCTTCCCTCGTCTGGATCGATTACCAAACAACCGCTCGACTTGGCATCGAACGCCGCTCGCATTGTCCGCCGTCTTTTTACCGTTTTCGTGTTCATCGCCAATCTATGCTAGTTCCAGGTGAACAATCGCGTCATTATGCGAGATGTAATTACCAGACGTGTCACGCGAGTCCAGGAGGACGCCGACACGGGCACCAATAATGGTGCACGTTGTTGGTGGAATTTCACGGTACAGCCCCATTCACCACATCTCCTCTCAATCAAACCATTCCCTCGACTAAACGATTTCCTCGACTACGAAAGCTATTTTTAGTGTTTCGAGTGATCTCTGTACCACAATACACTTAGTCTGTACCCACAATCAATCCCTATTCCCAACAATCTTTAGACCCGCCTTCCATTCTACGAAAAATTCCCCCGTGAGACACCCTGTGTTCCTACACTGTTTCGTCCTGGAATTACATGGCCTGACTGGTCTTTGTTACCTCACTGGAGCACTGCCTCCATCGTCAACGCGGGCCCAGTAGCACTGACCTCCACAAACCCAATTGGGTAACTACCCCATGCTCTACATCGTCTAAACGCACCATTAGCCCCTAGCCCTCCAGGTGGTTTCACATTCCCAGTGCACGTTATGCCGACAGGTTACTAAGCTTAGTCATGGTTCGTCAGCTCATAGGTTGCGTCGACCGTCATTGTTGGCGACGATCACCCGACACCCGCGGTGGAATTGTCCGCCGGCGGTGTCGTGGGTTGCCGGATCCGTCCACGACCGGTCGGCGCCGTTTCATCGCTCCATCTTGTGTCTGACACATTTTCCCGTGGCCCGGGCGGTTCGCTGCTGTTGCAAATCCGGTTGTGTGCCCGGGCTGAGCGCTGCATCATGCAGTCGCGTCACTTACAGTTTAGTTTGTTTACAGCAACACTAACCGCGTTCTATTGTATGCGGGGTTAGTCTAGAAGGTCGACCCACGAGGCAGTGGCCTGCTGGGCACTGCCAGGAGCAAGCGTTGGGCGCAAGTTGGGCGCAAGTTGGGCGCAAGGGTTGGCCAAGGGTTGGCCGAACATTCGTCGTGCCTGTGTCACCGTAACCGAATAATATTGCTGTATGCACGCACCAATCACCGTAGCGGGTATGCAAACGTAGGCGGCCCCCAGGGCAAAGGTGAAACGCGGGGTGGCCTGTGTCGGTGGCCTGAGTGGGAGGTTGCTCCCGCACCGCCATTGTTGGGTGCCTTCCTGCCCTATTGTGCCTGTTTCAACCGCTGATTCTTTGGGTTATCCCCTTTCCCGATCTGGCAACCGCCGGCCATGTGATCTGTGGCATTCTCCTGCCAAACCACAGGGCACCCAACCGGGGAATTTTTCAACCGCGTTCTATTGTTGGATAGACCAACCATTGTCGGCTACAATAATATTGGCGCGGCTATGCGTGATGCCGCAGGGGTTATATCACTGCGTTCATTACTCTATATGAAATAATGGCCCGAGAAAGGGTATCCGGGAGTGAAAGAGAGAGGAGAGAGAGAGAGGAAACAATAAATCCTGGAGATGAGAGAAATAAACCGAAAACTAGTAGTAGACAGCGTTAGTTTTACAACAACGCAACAACGGCGGCGGCAACAGCCACGTAACCGAAGGTAGCCTTAACACCGGCACCCTCCTGGATCTGGGGGACAAGACCCTGGTCCTGGTCCTCAGGGCCAGCAGAGGGGTTAGCGGGAACAGCAGCCTGGGTGGTGGGGGCGGGAGCCTGGTCCTGGGGACCCTGGTCCTGGGGGCCAGCGGTGGGGGCGGCACAGGCGGTCTCGTCAACACACACGGCAGTGACCACGGCGTTCTCGGGAGCGTCGGTGGGGGCAGGGGGGTTGGCCAAGCAGCCGGCGTCAGAGCAGGTGACGGTCACGGTGGGGACAGCGGCGTCGGGGCCCTGCTCCTGGGGGCCCTGGTTGTCGGGCTGGCCAGGGGCAGCGGTGGGAGCCGGAGCGGGGGCACCGGGAGCGGGCTGCTCGGGAGCGGCGGTGGGGGCCGGGGCGGGGGCGCAGGCCTTGTCGTCAACGCACACGGCGGTGACCACGACGTTGTCGCCAGCGTCAGCGGGCTTGGTGGGGTTGGCCAAGCACTGGGCGTCGGAGCAAGTCACGGTGATGGTGGTCTTGTCCTCGGGCTTGTTGTCCTCAGGCTTGTCCTCGGGGCCAGGGGCGGGCTGCTCGGGCTTGGGGGCCTCGGTGGGGGCAGGGCCGCACTTGGCGGGGTCCTCGCACACCTTGGTGATGACAACCTGGCCGTCGGTGGGCTTGGGCTGCTCCTCCATGCACTTGGCGTCGGTGCAAGTGATGGTCTTGGTGGCGGGGCCGGGGTTAGCGGGCTGGGGCTTCAAGGTGGTGTACACGGTCTCGACGTTGTTGTTGCCGTTGTCGGTGGGCTTGGCGCACTTGTCGTCGGTGCAGGTGACGGTGATGGTCTCCTTGGGCTTGTCCTCGGGCTTGTTGTCCTCGGGCTTGTCCTCGGGCTTCTTGCAGGCGGGGCCCTGGCACACGTACACGATGACACCGTTGTCGGGGCCGTTGGTGGGCTGGGGCTTGTCAGCCAAGCACTTGTAGTCGGTGCAGGTGACAGTCACAGTCTCGGGGTTCTCAGCGGGAGTCTCAGACTCGGGGCACACGGTGGTGTACACGGTGTGGGCCTCGGGAGCCTTGGTGGGCTCGGGGGCCTTGGTGGGCTCGGGCTGGTTCTCGGTCTCGGTCAAGGGGCACAAGGTGGTGTACACGGTCTCCTCGCCGCCCTTGGTCACGGTGACAACCGAGTGGGTGGCAGGGATCTCCTGGCACTTGTTGTCCTCACACGAGGTGATGGTGACCTGGGTGTGGACGGTGGCGGCCATGGCCGACGAGGCAAGGGTGGTGGCAATAGCGAGCAAAGCGGAGTACTGCATTATTAACGAAAGTAGAAAGTTGGAATTAGCTGATAGACAAAACTGGGGATCCTGTTCCCGTTTAAATAGTAAACTGGGCCTGCGAGCCGTCCCTCAGTCAAATATTTTCTATGCACGGGTATGCACAACACGCGGGTCGCAGCTGCATTCCCCTGGGAGGCGACAACTCCTATAATTATGTCATTGCACAGCAATGACCCGAACCAGTAGCCAAAGCGAGCAATGCGCGGGCCCGGGCAAACGTAAACAAACAAACGCGTGGGCCGGTTGCAAGTGACTACCGTGCCGGGCCTCCAACCGGGGGGCGACGTAACCGAGGGGCTTGGCATACGCACCATCGATTGTTCGATCCGGGGTAGCGCCACCACAGCGGGCGAGGTACCCCAGACTTGGCGAGGCGGGCACCTCCGCGATACTGCAAATCATTAGTCACCCCTGTGTCGCGTCCGCTTCGCCTGCACTCGCTATTAAGGTTTCCCGGTTGACGCGACGTGGATGCGAGCCAGTGAAACGCGAAAAATGGGCGGTTGAACGTATGATGATGATCGCCGTTGCCGAGAGGCACAATAGGCCGCAAGGAGCTAGGTGGGAGGTCTAGGTGGCAGGGGGCTAGGTGGGAGGTGTCTAGGGTGGGGGTGTCTAGGTGGTAATTGTGTATTGGTTGCTTTGTAGTGTCTTTTTGTTTGGTTGTTGGGGTTGGTGGTTACGAGGTGTTTGTGTCTTGTTTGGCAACGGTCGTCGGGTCGAGCCGCCCTCTTAGCAGCCTACCACTGACATTGTATTTTATGGTTACGAGCTGTCAACGAAGACCACAAAACGAGCAACCCACTACTCCCGAAGTGGAGGTGGGTTGCGGGGTCGATGGCTGTTTCTAGAAGCCGACGCAGCTCGGGGTTTATCCGGAACACCGGCCTCAGCGCGTAGTGTAAACATAGCAACCATGAGGACGCGACGAGCATTCTGCCATGCAACAGCGCCCGCCTGATGTGTTTGGATCTCGCGATTGTTGTTGGCACGACATAGCGTTGGGGTAAACAGGTGGGGGCCAGCGAATGTAATTGGAGTGAGCTGGGTGAGGGGAAAAGGGTGGGAATAGGGTGGGAACAGAGTGGGAATAGGGTGGGAATAGGGTGGGAATAGGGTGGATTAGTGTTGATTAGTGTTGAATTAATGTAGTGGAAAAGTAGTGGTAATGTGAAGTAATGGGAAAGTGACGTAGTTGTAAGTGGTGACGTAGTTGTAAAGTGATAAAAATCAGTAGAATTAAAGTCTGGACCGGAGTCTGTTTGGGATCAGGTGTAGTGAGGACATTTAGCAAGCGTATACACGCGCGATTCTAGCATCTGACGACAGCGACATGGTATTTTATCCCCACGCCTGAGCATCAGCGTAGGCGCAGGACGGGACTTCCCGTCAATTGCAGGCCTGTTGTTTTCACGGCAGCCTGGGTTGCGTCAGCGTCGAGTAGAAAATAAGAGACCATCACCAATAAGACTGGTGATATCCTGTGAAGGTGCCAATGGTTTTCGCTGAACAATGACGATCAACAATGATCGTTTCACAGGCTGAAAAACATAGGCTAGCAATTTCAGGAGGGTCGAACTGGCAGAACAAAGGCGAGGCACAAGAGGTAGGTTCCAAAAGCCGAAGCAATTGTTTTTAGAAAATGTGGTTGGGAGTCTTGGTTTGGGAGTCTTGGTTTGCGACCTGGGAAATTTTGACCTCAGGAGTTTTTCCTGGCATAAGGTTTTGTAACCTTAGCGAACGTCCGAATGCAGTAACTCTCGAAAAGACAATACCAGGCATTCGTTGACGACGGTCATAAAATCATGAGCGTGAAACGTGAATATCAAGCTAAAGACGTACCACACCGTGGTCGTAAAGGCCCGGAACTAGCACAGAACTGTAAAACCGTTAAACTGTAAAACCGTCAACCGTAAACCGTAAACCGAAAGCAGTGAAACCGTACAATTGTACAACCGTACAACCGTACAACCGTACAACCGGACAACCGGACAACCGGACAACCGGACAACCGTACATCTTTCTCCAGTTTCAACCCGTAGCTCCAAGCATCAACCAGGGATACACCCCAATCACCTCTAATACCCTCTAATACCCTCTACCCTCTAATGACCCCCTAATTAAGCATAAGGTTCATCCCCCAGTCGTGGATCACGTTCACCCAGTCCGCCCGCGGCTCGCCGTGGTTCTTCCTCCGCCACACCTCCAACATGATCTGCCGGGCTCCCCAGTACGACCCCAAGTACTGGGCAATGTCCGCACCCCACTGCTTGAACCCCTGCTGCAACGACTCCAGCGTCGCCTCGCACCCCGCAATGAACCCCTGCCAGAACAACGGGATGATCGCCGCCGTCCCGTTGCCAATGAGCTTGCCAATGGCGTTCAAGTGGTCCAACGTCGTCCTCACCTGCGGCTGCACCGCCAGCGCCTCCACCTCGAGAATCAACCGCTCAAAGTAGATGATCAACGCGTGGTAGAACAGCATGATGTGGTGGTAGGTGGCCTCGTGCATGTCGCTCAAAAACGCCCCGTTGTCCTGCAACAGCCACTCGAGCGTCCACTGGAGCAACCGGGTGTGCACCAGCTCCACCACCGCTGCGCTCACCTGGCTGGTGTGGATCTTGGTCCGCAAGAGCAGCACGGTGTCGGCAAAGAGGGTGATCAACGAGTTGGGGAGCCCGTAGAGCGCGTCGGTGGCAAAGTTCTCGTCGGTCTTTTTGGTGTTGTTGAGCTTGTTGTCGACAAACGTCGGCGTCACCGCCGGCACCTTGTTCAGCTTGTTGATGATGAAGTCGAGGTTGTTGCGGCCATCCTCCTTGTGGCCGTTGGTGTAGTAGCCCTGGCCCCAGTCCCCGGCAATCTGGTCGGGGTCGAGACACGTCAGGTCCTGGATGAGCTTCAACAGCAGAAAGATGCGGTGGAGCACGCGGGCCTTGCTCAGGAGCTTCGTCTTGTGCTTCATCTTGGCCGCGATCACCTTGCCGCAGAACTGGATGTAGTAGTTGGTCCCCTGCATGGTGCCCCACACCAAGTCCACCAGGATCATCAGCATGATGGCACACAACACGTCCTTGTACTTCTCGTGGCGCACGCAGTGGTCGATGTCGAGCTGCTTGACGAACACCAGCGCCTGGTTGCGGAGCCGGATCCCGAGCCGGAGGTAGAACTTCATCGCATCGGAGTTTCGGGGGAACTTCAGCTGGATGTTGAACGCAGACACCGCAAGAAGGGCGTTCATCAACGCGTTCTTGGCGGTCAGCGTGCGCCCGAGCGCTGACAACTCGCCTAGAGCCATGAGGGCCCGGGGAAAATACACCGTTTTCCACGGGTTCTCGGTGAGGGGGATCACCGTCATGAGGTCGGCGACCTCGGTGATGTAGTAGTTGAGGAGGTAGCGGGTCAACGGCTGCACCTGAAGCGCGGTGGTCGGAATCCGGGTGTGGAACGCTAGCAGGGCTGCCAGCTCGAGCGGCGACTCCACCACGGTCAAGATCTGGGGCGGCACCACCAGGGCGTCGTCGGTGGGGTTGAGGAGGATCTCGAGGGGCTTGGTGGTGTCGCTGGGGATCTCGTAGAAGTCCACGTTGGCGAACAGCGCTCCCAGCGGCGTGGTCAGGGCGGTGGCCAGCACTGCGTCCTGCTTGAAGGGGTTTGGCGGGGCCAGCCCGTGGAACACCAAGTTGTAGAAGTCGTTGAAGTCGTCGCCAAAGCTGGCCTCGTCGTTGAGAAGCGTGTCCAAGTACTGGTCATTGCCCGCGGCGGCGGCAGCGATGTAGGCGTCGGGCAACAACTCGTTGTCGATCCACCAGTCGTGGGCGGGTGTGCGCGGTGGTGCGGGTGCACTGGCGGTGCCCGGGAACGCACCGAACGGGCCCCGCATCTCGGTGCTCGCACCGGCCGCCACGTTGTGGAGCTGGGCCAAGTCGCGGTCCATGGCGTCGTACGAGGTGTAGGGCCGCTCCCACTCGACAAACCCCACGTGGCGTCGCTGGAAGAACTCTGTGCCCTCGGTGTCGTCGGCAAACTCCACCAGCTTCAGCACCACCTTGGTGCCGGTGTGCCGGTACTCGATGGGCTGCGACCACCGGAGCTTGATGCCGTAACCGCCACAGGTGATGCCTGCCTTTTCGCAGTTGACACACCCGGGGCGGGCCAAATCGCAGCGGATCTTGCGGGTGCGACAGGTGAAGCACCCCGTGAATGTCTTGCTTCGCTTGGCCATCGGCATACGGGGTGCTGGGAGATAATTTGGTGCGTGTGCGCGCGCACATTTCCGTCAGTAGCCGGGAGGAGGGGAGAGGAGGGGAGGGAGGAAAAAAGAGGACGCGGTGGTAGGGGTGGCTTAGGCGATGAGTGGGTGGGTGGGTGGTGGCTATGTGTGGAGGTTGTGGTCGGGTGGTGGGTGGCTGGTGTGGCGGGGGTGGGTGGGATCGGTGCGGTTCGCGGGGGGCTTTGTGCGCTCTTCGGGGGGGGTTGCCGGGTCGGGTTAGCGGG